>WWET01004145.1:70136-96883 GCA_011038615.1 Limnodynastes dumerilii
AACACAATTCTCATATTTTGGGCTCTATACACCACCATAATGGATTTGAAATAAAACAAACAAGATGTGCTTTAACTGCAGACTTTCTGCTTTAATTTGAGGGTATTTACAACCAAATCAGGTGAACTATGTAGGAATTATAATGGTTTCTATACATTCCCTTTCCCCTACCAATATAAAATACTTTAACTTTTATATCCCTATACATATATAAATAGAAATAAATGCATAAATAACTAACTATACTTACTGATTGTAGTTTTCCTGGGTCACATTAAAGAATATTGAATTTATATAAGTAGTTTCCATGTTGACCTTTTCCTCTACAAATAAACATAAATAAAAGGAAAAGATATAAAAGAAATATGTAGCATGTAAACACGCAAAGACGATTCATAGAAAAGTGTTCTTTAGAGTGATATATTACTTAGGGCCAGATTTACTTAACTGCGGGTTTGGAAAAGTAAAGACGTTGCCTATAGCAACCAATCAGATTCTAGCTCTCACTTTCCTATTACATACTAGAGAATATCAGCTAGAATAAGCTAGAATCTGATTGGTTGCTGTGAGCAACCTCTTCCAGCTTAGTAAATCTGGCCCTTAGAGTTTATGCACACTGGATATCCTTATTGGCCACATTTAAAACTATTTAAAATTGTTATCACAAGACCTTGGAAAAACTTAGAAAAGCCATATATGTACCTTGTATCTTGAATATTTCAAAACAAAATACGGGTTACTTACACATTATTTGCTCAGACATGACATTACAATTTCTACTTTTAAGAAAAAAATATATTTTTAATCTCTTAACAGTCTAAGAAAAGGGTTTATGCTGGAATCCATAATGTTATATTCACAAATCTATATTAATGATCACAAACTGGGACTGATTTTTTTTTACTATTGTATTTTTAGGATCTTTAGGATTCTTTTGATATAGAATCAGCTAGAATATGATTGGTTGCTATGAGCAACATCTCCACTCTTCCAGCTTAGTAAGTCTGGCCCTTAGTTAGAGTTTATGCACACTGGATATCCTTATTGCAAATGGTAAAAATGTTTCATGATCAGTTATTAATAATAACTGCTTCATTAAATTATTTTTTTTGATGATAACTGATTGTTTATATCGTATGTTTTGCATCTAAAAGTATACAAAAAATTCCTATTAACAATATAACTTAATTCTGGGGGTCAGACACATTTTCATATTTAAGCGATACACAATTTATGTTACCACAACGGTTATCCCTTCATAACTGTCAGAGAGAGGAGATCCAACATAGGTAAATGAGAATAAAGACAAAGCACTGCGAAACACGTGTCGGCTCTCTCTGGTAGTGGATGTCAGACCGGATCACCGTCTCACTGCCTTGGCAAGTTACAGCTGTCTCCTGTCTGCTCTATATTAACAGCCTGATAGGCAGGATCTCTAGGGGCTCTGCGGAGTGAAGCGCCTCCGTGAGGAGGTTTTTTTTTATTTATTTTCTTATTTTTCAGATGCATAGGGATAGCGGCCGTTTGATATTACTTATTAAGTTTGTGCATCCAGCTTCTGCTTGTGAATTGCTGCTCTGCAAATGTGACGGTGCCTACTTTGTTTTCTCCTTGTAATTTTCCATTGTGTCATATTTATATAGGGAGTTACGGCTTTCCACTACCTTGTATTTTAACTATTTTGCACTTTTGTATGCATACATGTTTGCAACTTGTTAAATTTAATTTATTTCGCATTTTTATCTTTATGGTTTATATATTTAATAAAGATTACAATTTATATTGGACTTTTTAGTGCACCAGTGTGTGGTTTTTTGGAGGACGATCCCTCTTGAGGGAAAATCTTTCTTTCTTTTTTCTGATTACTTTTTGCCACACGGTAGCACACCCTTCACGTATTATACGTGGTTATTCTTAAAGGGGTAGTCCATTCGATTAGTGCAGACAACAACTTTGTTATCTAATTATTTTATAATGTATAGCAAGAAATCCATCCATCAATTGCAGAGACTAATACATTAGTGATACAAATAAATAACATAAATAATTAGCATTGTATAATAATATTGCATTAATGAAGAAGAAGGAGAAGGAGAAGAAGAAAGAGAAGGAAAGGAGAAGAAGAAGGAGAAGAAGGAGAAGGATCACTGAAATGTGACGGTTACCTTGAGGCTGTTCTCCTCGTTACTTCTGTTAAAATATTTCTCATATTGTTTAGATTGTCTCTTTATATGTTCAGCCTTTATATAATATTTATGATAATTGACTCATTTGGACTAGATAGAGGTAAATACATTTCTATTAAACTCTTACTGTTGTTTTCTGTTACATTTTTTCAATTAAGAAAGTATGAAATAAACGTGTCATTAAGTGAATAACTCATTTAAATTAAACATATAATTGTGAACTGGAAATTTAAAATAATGTAATATTTATCCTAATACCATTAAGATAACAGTGTATTATCTAAGACAGAATAGACAAAGTTCATATTTAACTCTTTAGTAAACTAAGGTGTTACTATGCCTGAATGCATTATTTGGGGGCATTTAGAATCTAAATTACGTCTGACTATGGCATTCCCGTCATGCATACAAGAAGTAACCACACGGACAACAATATGACTTTTAAGAATTTAGGGGCTGATTCAGAGATGCGATTGCGAAAAGATCGCAAATATACGCATCTAAGGTTAAGATCTTAGCAGGTTACAGCCCACTGCAGAAACAATCACCCCCCTTGCAAACAGCGGTGGATCTTAAAGTTAGACCACCATTGACTAACCCTAACTCTGCGCTGGCAGTTGGGATCTTAAGTGACGTAGTAGCGTATATTTAAGATCCAAAGTGTCAACCCGCGCCCACTTTCCCTCATTTCCCTGCCTCCCCCCGCCCATTTCCATGCAAATCCTTAAGATCTTAAACTTTCGCTGCACTTAAGATCTTAAGTGCTTGCGTGCGATTCACACTTACGCTCAGCGAATTTACGCTCCTAACCGCTACGTAGACGGCATGGCACTATTACTACGCATGCGCAGTAATGCGAATTTTCTAAGATCTTAAATATACGCTCCTAAGTGCCGTGGAAATCGTATCTCTGAATCAGGCCCTTAGTAACAAAAAAAATGTTTCCCCATTAGCCAGTGGGGAATCAGCTTAGAGGAGGCAAATCGAAATGGAGGACAGGAACCCCCTGTCCTTGGCAATCTGAAGGTAATTGTCAATGCAAGAGCACAACCCCTGTCATATAGTATCCCCAGGTAGAACCAAAATTGGCCCAAAACTTCAGCCTTCCGGCCTTGAGTACACCCTTCAACAACATCCACCCAGTACCAATACAACACAACTAAGAAAAAATTCTACTGAAGAATTATCAACCATGCTATCCTCAAGGAGGGAGAAGAAGGGAGAGGGTGGGGGGCAGACAACTGAGAGTCAGAACGAATCCAACAAGGGCGAAGAACTCCAAAACCCCAAGGGTGGCCAGGCCAATAGGTCACCCCGTCTAGTGGGGAAAAAGGAGAAAATGACCCATTCTTGGGTCAACTAAAAGTTTATAAAAATGAGATATGCCTGATAACAATGCCGCCATAGATGATTTTGCTCTCCCTGCCCAGTACTCAAACCACAACCATTTAAATATAACCATTCTATCAGGCTTACCTCTGTAACACCTAACAGTCTTAAAAACAACCCGAATAGTCTGCCTGATATGAAAGGGGCACAACAAACTTGACCGTCGCTCCTTAGGTGCCAGCTCCCTAAACCTGGGCCAATCAAAATGCGACAAGGTATCAGCTATGCAATTTTCTACACCTGGGATGTGCCACAACCGAAACCTGATACTAAACTTCAAGAACTTCAAAACCAAATACATAAGTAGCTTAACTGCCAGCAAAGGGGCCCCAAGTTGTTGCACCAAAACAGAATTTAACAATCCTGAAGGGCCTCTGCCCATAACTCAACTGTAGAAACTATGAGGAAAAGCTTCAGGACCAGGTTAGCAACCTTGCAGTAAAGATACTTGTCCAACCAAGATACCATGGCATCAATTTTGATGGGGGACCTTACCTTGCATAGGGCCTCTGGGAACTGATCCCTGGGTGTGTGGATAGTGGGGTTGAGAAGGCTGGGAAGAGGACTGTGCTGGGGTGATGCAATCTTTCGTGGGATAGGGCATGCTGCAGCGAATTGTCGGAATTTACAACTATTATATTTGGTGTAGTTAAAGGCAAAACACTTATTTTGGTTAAGCTGAGAAGGTCACCACGATACAGGAGAAGTCTTCCAAAAAGACCTCTCCAAACCATTTTTTTCTGGTTGAGCAACCCACATCGAGATTTCCATATCATGAGATCCAAATACTATACTCTTGCATCCATCAAACGTTTTTTGGAAAAGCTTGTCATACATCACCAAAGATCCGCTTTGGCTGAAGCGTGCCTGTCTTGGATCAGGTGAAGATACTTTCAAAGACCCAGGAATTCCGCCAGGTGCCGATCAAGATATGGTTTTGCTTGATTTACATGATACCCTGGCCTTTTTCTTGAAGTATACAGCTACAGCTATTATAGTACATTTCATTAACACATTTTTAAATGAACAGTTTTTCACTTTCAATTACTTTTTGTATATTTTTTACAGACTCGTATAACATTGATTTGTTAAAATCTACAAACAATGTATAATTTTTACCTTCTGATCATATATGATTTAGTGGATCCTGTGCATGTAAACTTGATTGTTATTTCAACAAAACATCTGAGATTCCTTTTCAAATATATGTATGTCACAATGATATAATATACTTAGGACTCTTGCTCATACAATAATAATGTTTTTGTAAACATCAATATATATCATTGTTATCAAGATTTTTTTACAGAATCTTTCATTAGTATCTGAAAAACAATAACATGAAAAATGCTTTTTAATTTTCCTCTATATATTTTATACTATTTTTAACCCTCCCTCTACATAAAAATACATAGTTATGAACACCTGATTAGTTTGTTCATGTATAAATGCTTTAGAGTCTGAGGATAACAAATACTGAACCCTGGGAAATTTCTATTTGTTACTTTCGACTGTCCCTGTTTCGCGATACCATAATTCTATGCGGGGACTCCCACCGCTATTCTACGTACCCCCTGTAATTCAACCAACATATTAAGTAATAATCAGAAAAGCAATTTGAATATTATCACAAGATGTACTGTAGCAAAAAACATAAAATAAAAGCATCTCTGGCAGCGCTCTGCATAAATTATTAAGTAAGACGGAAGTGTAGTAAACACAATAAGCTAATTAATTATCAAACAGGTAACTGGTGGTCGACAGCAGAACTAATCTTTCATAACAGCCAGCATAACAATAACCTTGTACAATAAAAGTATACCTAAATAACAACTAGAAAAGCGGAGAAAAAACTACACCATGTATATTTACCTCTGCATAATAATAATAATAATAATAATAATAATAATAATAATAATATATATATAATATAATATAACATAACATAACTATATATTTAATATAATATAACATAACATAACATAATATAATAGCATAATATTGTAACAGCAATTTAAAAGTTGACATTAATTTTCTAAGAGCAATATCAAAACTGTTCATATTTTTCTATATTTATGATAATTGACTCAGCTGGATTAGATAGAAGTAAATTCGTTTCTGCAAAGCTTTTGTCTTAATGTTTTACTATCTTTTCTTCAATTCAGTATAAAGTGTTTTAAAGTAAATTAAAACAATGAAATAAATTATGCTTATGTGAAATATTTTTTTTCTTTTGAGTCTTTAGGAGAAACAAGTGCGTTGGGCTTTGTTTTGCCAGGAAAGCACTTGATTGATAGACATGATGGGGCATAGTAATGTCTTGGGTATACTCCTTACTTATTTGTGGCTGTACATATGTAGCATACACATGTAAGTACACATGTACAGTTAAGGGTGCCTTATGGAAGTGTAAGTCACGACAACCTGTCTATGCTAGGGGTGTGTCATGGAAGTTGCCTTGCTATATGCGCGCGTATATTTGCGTACTTTAGACACACGCATCTCTGATTCCGGTTCATAAATCTCTTTTCAAGGAGTCCTTCAGGGTGATTCTGTAAAGGTGGAATTTTCAGCAACCACAAAGAGGCACTTTCCTACATGACCTGGAAGTGTCTGGGGTGTTTTGGTAAATTACCTTTTGCTTTGCTGGGAAGTTGGTTGCTAATGCAGATAAAGAAATATTAATTTTGGTATTTGTTTCATTCATTATTAAGTTCTGTCTTTGCCACCAGAAACTTAGTAAAACCTGTGCTATGGCATGACCATGAAGTCTCTGTATTTTTATGTCTAGGTGTTGTAGGTTCCAGAATTTCTCCCATTAGCACCTGTTGTAAAGATAATTAAAGAATATTATAAGTTTTACATTACTTTAAATTGTGATCATTAATATAGATTTGTGAATATAACATTATGGATTTTGGAATAAACCCTGTACTTGACCTGTTCATAGATTTTTTTTCTCTCTTAACATGTATAAAATGTATTCACAGAAAGTACAGGGGTCACTAAAAGAGCGCAGATGTAAATGTAACACAATGCTGCCAATCACAGTTCTACTATTATTGAGGGGTGGTATAGAGTCCCTCAAAAGAATATAGTATGTACCAACCAGAACAAAAGTATATACTGTTAATTAGCGCAAAATTGATGGTGGAAGGAAGAAAATAAGATAAATGTTGTGAAAGATCGGTCAGACAACACCTCTCTATTTAAACGGAGCTGTGCTTGTCGGGAAGGTAAACAGCTAGACGTACAGGGGATGACAGTTAAAATACCACAGGAAATTAATATGCTGAAAGCAGAGGTAAAATCGGCACCAGGTAGATATGTCAGTTCAGATAGTCGAATAAAGAGAAGTCTTTAGTGCTGCAGTTGTTTCAGTCCCACAACTATGTAGCAAACGATGCAGAGGGCAATGATTTCACAGATGTAACAGTCACTGTATCAAAAAGAAAACTGAAACAGTTTGTAGTTAATCTGTTTTTCTCTTAAGGGTTGTCCACAGTGGATGCATCCCCGTTCGGGTGAGCGAGCTCAGCGGTGTCCGTTATACTCTTTGGCGGCAGGCTGCCCTCCTGCTGTGTTCTGCCTCCCTTCAGAGGTGACTTCTGGATGGCTGGTTTGAATTCACAGAGGCCGCGATCTCAGAATAGTGCAGGATCGGGGAGACGCAATGGGACAAAAGAGGAAGCAGTAGATAGTGTAATATTGTTACACACGTAGAGCTATTTATTAAGAGATATCCAATATACTCACAATGGTTAAAAAACAACGAGCATGTAAACAAAGTACAGAAAAGCAATGTTATGTTCCAGCATTTAGCAGGGTAACTAACAAAGCATCTGATGACTATATTGGAGATAAAAAAAAGTCCTTCTATGCCAGGCAAACGCGTTTCGGACGATAGCAGTCGTCCTTTCTCAAGGACTTTTTTTTATCTCCAATACAGTCATCAGATGCTTTGTTAGTTTAACTGTCATCCCCTGCATGTCTAGCTGTTTACCTTCTCGACCAGCACAGCTCCGTTTAAATAGAGAGGTGATATATAAAATGTACAAATTGAATTATATTTATAATCTATTGTTTGAGAAAAATAAATGTGTTTGTAACTGTGTTTTGGGATGAGAAAAGAACGGAGGGCCGATAGAAACGCGTTGGTGCTATTCCACTGTCAGGGCCGGCGCGACCCACTACGCGGTGGGATGCAGTGCATCCAGGCGCAATGCTGAACAGGCGCTCATCCCCCCGCTCCCTGCAAGATGGACGCTGCTGTAAAACATTGTAAGGTGCTCTCATCACTCTGATGAGAGCGCCTTATAGAGCCTCACAACGGCGTCCATCTCAGCGCTGCTTTGCCTGTGTGAGCAGCGCCTCCCCCTCACTGATGACACTGGAGTGACCTGAGCAACATCATGCAGAGCCCGACGCCGAGGCGAAGCAGCAGCCGGAGGAGAAGACTTCAAATGTAAGTAATGGTATAGGGCGCTGGGTGCTGGACAGACATATTGGGGGTTAATAGGTGCTGGAAACACATGATGGGGGTTAATAGGTGCTGGAAACACATGATGGGGGATATTGGGTGCTGGACAGACATGATGGTGGATACTGGGTGCTGGAGAGACATGATGGGGATGCTGGGTGCTGGACATGATGGGAATACTGGGTGCTGGAGAGACATGATGGGGGATACTGGTTCTGGAGCAACATAATGGGGGAAACAGGATGCTGGAGAGACATGATGGGGAATACTGGGTGCTGAACAGACATGATGGGGATACTGAGTGCTGGACAGACATGATGGTGGATGCTGGGTGCAAGACAGACATGATGGGGGTGATGGACAGACATGATGGGGGATACTGGGTGCTGGACAGACATGATGGGGAATAGTGGTTCTGGAGAAACGGCCGAGGACGCCACCAGGTCAGGTTGGAGAAGAAGGCTTCCTCTTCTGCCGCCGCACCGTTTGCCAACCGGGTTGTTGCGCACTCGATGCTGCATCCATCAAGCCGGAGGGGGTACCCCATTCAGGGAGAGTGACTGACGAGATACCCACAGTATCACAGAATTGGTGCAGATCAGAGGGATTCCTCAAAATTGCGGACTTTCCATTGTTGGTTGCCTGAATACTGAAGGGGAATCCCCAGCGATATTTTATATTATGGTTCCTGAGTGCTTCTGTTAACGGACGGAGTTGGCGCCGTTTCTGTAGCGTTTGCCAGGAAAGATCTTGAAATATTTGGACTGGGTTGCCATCAAAATCAATAGTGTCTCTCCTTCTGGCCTTTTGCAGTATCTCTTCCTTCACTCTGTAGTAGTGAATGCGACATATAATGTCGCGGGGTTGTGCTTGTGCCGGTCCTCTAGGTTTGAGAGCTCTGTGAGCTCTGTCGAATATAATAACATTGTCAGGGTGAGCTTCCAAGACAGTGTTGAACACCCGGGTTAGAGCTGCCTCAATGTTGTCTGCCGAAATATCTTCAGGGATTCCACGGACCCTAAGATTATTCCGCCTGCCCCTATTATCCAGATCTTCCAGATGGGACTGAGCGTCCTCTAAGGCACATGCTTGCTCCGCTATCGCAGTATGTAACTGGGAGATACTTGCAGAATGATCTTCTTGTATAGCTTCCACTGATGTCAATCGAACATCCGCCTGGGAGATGTCCGCCTGAAGGGAAAGCATTTGAGTATGCATTTTCTCCATTAGGCGGTTTTCTAGGAGCTGCATGTCCTGTTTGGTAGGGATTGCGTCAAGGCGTTTTAGAACCTCATCAATGCCCCTATGCGCCAAGGCGGTGGTGCCCCAGCCCGAGGCGGGGGAAGCAGGTTCCGACATTTCTAGCACGTCGACCGGAGAAGATGGGGGGTCCCCCAGGGAGGCTGCAGAGTTGGTCACACTGAGGAATGGAGTGATGTCGGAGTGAGTAGCTGGAAGCTTAGACTTGGCTGGAGTCTTCCTGAGAGAACCCCTCTTTCCCATTAGAGGAAGAAGTTTGGTATAGTTATAACACAAATGTCAGACAGAGCACAACTCTCAAAAGGATAAACTACTACTGGTTCATGGCTTGCGGTGAGGTCATCTGGAACGTTGTCCCCCTAATGAAGTGGAATCATGGTCACATCAAGTTACATCACAAAGGAGAAGGACCTTCCTCCATGTAGTGAAGGGGTTATATCAGTGACTGATTACACCAGATCTGTATATTCGGTTCAGTTTAGTGTCCAGTGAATTCTCAGTTATCTGGCGCCCTCTTGTGGCGCAAGTCTGCAATGATTCCAGAGATCCCACTAGAGCAATATATAGATGAAGGAAGCTGACAAGTCACGTCTGCAGGAACCTTCAGGGGGCAATCCCTCTGGGGGCAAGTGGGGCCAAATATCAGGTAAGAAGTGGGGAATGGGTAACACCATGTATTAGCCACTGGAGAGGGTAGGGGGCCTGACTGGTGGACAGAAACTGAGGTTGGAGGGAGAGGGGATGTGAGAATTATTCTTGGCCCAGCACTAGAAGGGTTAGCAGGCTTGTGAGCAGCTAGGGCTGTAGATAGGAAGTGAGGGGAGAGTCACAGAAGGGCTGGAAAGCGGCACTATCTTCACCTTACAGGCAGTCAGTATGGCCAGGACAGCAGCACAAAGTAGCAGGAGGCACAGAGGAAGATGCCTTGCTAGAAGGTGGGCAGCCCTGGAGCGGGTCCACACGTCCCAGAAGATTCCCCACTCAGTCCACTCCACTGGCACCGCTATTCTCCAGTACCTGGTCTTCAGCCCCTACGGAGGCCAGATCAGCTGGAAACCTCTGCGACAGCACGGCAAGGGTCCTGGCTCCTCAGCGCGTGTCAGGCAAGATGGCGCCCGACACTTGTTCCTCCAGACTCCCGGTCCCACGCGGTCACCTGCAGCAATCCACCGCGTATCGCAAGCCCAGTATCCGGAGCCCAGAAGATAAGGTGGCTTTTCCCCTTCTTGATCCGTTCCCAGGGAGCACTGCCGGGGGAAGTAGAAGCGGGGGCGAAGGCCCCAAGGCCTGGTAGCGGGCCGGGGAGCCCGCGCTCTCTGTAACGCCGCAGATCCCCGCGTCGGTGAAGAAAACAGGCCACACTCCGGGTTGTAGGTGGGCAGGGGCAGTTCAGCTGCTGATAGAAGTGGGGTTCAACACCCCCATACCCCCAAAAGGGATGATCAAAAGGCTGAAGCCGGGGAGCTCCTCAAAAGCACGTCCGTTCTGGTCTGCCGCTAGGCCACGCCCCAGCACATCCTATTTCTATCATAACCCTAGCATAACATCTGGAGTGTGCATGTGCCCTCTAGTCAAATCAGTCCACTTACACACCTTGCGTGTATAAGTGACCTCACGTAATCAGGTCTGGATCTGGCCCTAAGAGGTTAATATAGGAAATATTATTGATTAATGATAATTGAAGTCTCTTATTCCTCCTTGATTGTTTTTTAAAATATCTATTATTATAGGGATATTACCCTATAAAAGACCTCTATATTTCCACATAATTGCCTTCTATTATTCCCTACAATAGAGCTTTATATTCCTCTATAATTGATCTCTCTATTTCCAATAACAGGGATCTATATTCCCTCGATATAAAATAAAGCTCTCTGTTCCTCAATATGTAACTATACTCACCGCATAAATGGGCTCATTATTCCCCATAATATATTATATAACCCGTTGTATAGTACTTTTTCCCCTTAATTGTATTCAAAATTTACCACCATAATACAGCTGTATATGCCCCATAATGAGCCCTTTTATTACTTCTAAACTATGTTTAAAGCATCTTCCATAATAGATAATAGTTTTCTCTTGTCCCCCCAGAACAAAAGCCTTTAAATTCCCCTTTTATAGTCCTCCAAATATTACAGACCTCTACTAGAAGGTGTGCACAGCTCTATTAAGGGGAATAATTAAATATAAAAAAAAACTTCTTGTTTTTTTTTAAATTAAAAGTGTGTTTTATTTTCTTAAATCTCATAATGTAGATTATCATTCTTTATATTTACACCTGACAGCCTATGTGTCAGTACATTTCTCTCTATGTAAAGGTGTATTCATTCCTTGTACAATCTATTCAGCTGTCCAGTCACAGCAATTATGGCACTCTCTGTAGCCCAATTCTGGGGAATAATTTTTGTACAATTAAGAAGGAAAAAAATTCACTTCTATGTTTTTTTTTTTTTAATATTAAAGGTATATTTAATTTACTTAAAACTCATGATACAGATTGACATTATTTCCATTACAAATATACATGCATGCATACATTGATTCAATTAAAATACAATTCCATGTAATCTTGGAGTCTGCTGCATTACACCTGTCAGCCTATGTGTTAATACCAGGATACAGATTTTGGCTGTTCTGTGCTCACATGCTGTGCACTAATACTCTGGAACAATCCACTATGTATAATCCATACATTAAACACAGCCCTTATTTCACACCTCTGCATCACTACTTACACATAGAGACATCAGGGGGTAAATGGTTTGTGTCAGTTACTATGGTCTTACTGACTGAAAGTATACTGACTGCAGCAGTATACTTTGTAATAATAGTGCAATGTATTTACTGTACAACACAAGTTACATGCACAATGGGACAAATATTTACTGAAATATGGAAACAGCAGAGAGAAACTTTTACATTAGTTATAGTTTAAACTGAGTTGCTCAAACAATGAAGAAGAGACACATTACAGACCATCATTCTGTGTAATATAACAAGATGTCTGTGCAGAGTTTACTTGTATTTGTGACTGAAGTGTGTAAAAGTGAGAGGATACATTTCATACATCTGTATTGGGAATCTCTTCATTGTCTCTCTGGATTTCTAGGAGTCTGGTTACAACACTTATTTATTACCGTTTTTACCCCAGGTGGTAATGAAGCCATTAATGTCTCTTTAAAATCTTCTCCTATGAAGACGTAGATAAAGGGATTAATGCAGCTGTTAAAGCAAGCCAGACCGAAACTTATGGAATCCATATAAAATAAAATTTCCTAAGACATAAATTGAATTTGAATGCCCATCATTCCCTTCATCTTCCGTTTGTGGGGAACCCTGAATTTCAAAGTGGTGCGGCATCCTGCCCCTTCTCGGGTTGGGGGAGGGCGGGATTGGTATCCGTGGGACACTTAGTAGAACATGCAACGGGTCGCCCCCTCACTTACACTTCCGCGCTGATTAAATATCCCTTTCTACGCAATCAACAAATGGCCTTTTTGCAAGCCCAATATTATACAGCTAGAATACTGCGGTTATTATCTCAAACGGGCCATTCTAACTCTTTAGATAAATTACTATTGACTCCTCCAGACAGAGCGAAGGCTATCTCTACTAACTATAGATTCCTCCAGACCCCAATGGATTACTCTAAGTCCTAATTTGGCTTAGCCAAATGGATTGCTTATTTCCCGGACCTCTCAGTTGACAACCTCATACAAACACTGAACTATTCCAGGAGGGCTCTCCCCTTCTTCCAATATCTGGAAATGTTTCTCAAGTTATTCCATTATGCCTATCGTTCCCCGTTCCGACTACATCATATGGGTACTAGGGAATCGGGCTCCTGCCCCAAATGTGCTGCCTTGGAGGCTAACTTTTTTTTATAGCCTCTGGGACTGCCCAATCCTCCGTAATTTTTGGTTACAAGTCAAGAAATACTCCAAGCGTTATCTGCTAACTCGGGTGCCCTTTACAGCAGAATGGGCAGTGTTTGGGATACTTCCTGGAGCCCAACGGTTGGAACGGGGAACTAAAAAGTTGTTGCTGCTAGTTAGCGCAGCAGCACGTAAGACAATCTTGCAGACCTGGACTAGTTCCTCGGCCCCTCCCCTCCGTTTGTTACGAGAAAAGTTATATTTCCTTTTCAGGATGGATTGGATTGAGGCCTTGCTGGATGATGCTCGTCGAACTGAGGGTTTCTTTGGGGTCTGGGAATCTTATATGCGATCTTTGCCGGAGGTAATACAACGTAAGCTCCATAACTCCTTCCAATATACAGAATATTATGCCCTTCATCAGCTGGCAGATGACCCTCCTCTACCCTTAGAGGCTCCGGATTAGGCTGCTAAATAGTGTGCTCCCCTTACTATACTTCATCGACAGGTTACCATCTCCCTGATTAGGGGCTGGTCTTGCAACTTCTAGTGTATGGAACCAAATGTACTTCAGTATCACTATGTTATCCTACTGTATCATTATGTATATTATGCTACATATGCAATAAGTTATGAGATACTGCTGTAATGTAAATGATTGGACAATGTGTATAAATAAAAATCTTTATTGAAAAATAAAATAAAATTCCCACCGTAAATAATCCTTGATTATTTGATAAATATGATATGAATCCCAGCAGATATAGAAACAGATGATAAGAGCAGTGATGACTCTTTAGGGTCTCTGAGACCTGTTTGATCTTTTCCTTTTTTTAAGTTTGAAACAAATTAGAGAATAACAAGTAATAATGATGATGAAACAGATGGTAAAAAGGGCGATCAACACATGTTCAAATAAGGGTTTCGGATAATAATAGGTATTATAGAAGTAGTAATGAAAGAAGTAAAAAGAAATCCAGTTATGATCATCACCCAAATAATGTCTGCTGTGATGTGGACGTGTTTAGATGTTCTGTGAGTTTTGGACCAAAGTGGACACATTACTGATATACAGCGATCAATGCTCATGGCCGTGAGGAAAATGACACTGGTGTATACACTGAAAAATAATGCAGTATTGCCAGATAAAGATAAATAAAAGAGTAGATATAAATAATAATCACAATAACTATCACCACAATTATTCACTGAAAAATAATATGCACATTTAAAAGGCGCACAACATATGAGGTCAGCGATGGCCAGGTGCAGGATCCACACAGAATTAATACTTTTCATCTTGAATCCAGCGATCCAGATCACTAACACGTTCCTTGGAGTCCCCAACAATGATATGATACAGGAGTAAATGGCAAAGTAAAAGTATAGAATGAATAACTGCCTGTGCGATACCCAATGTTTGTGAAATTATTTTCCACATTAAGGTATCTGAAAGCAGATGAGAGCACAGTGTTATTTACTCATACAATTGTAGACAACCTGCTTGAAAAAAATTTACCCCCTTCCAAATTTAAAGATAATTTTTTTTATGTATTTATAAAATATAAATACTCTGTTACCATCCATTATACAGAACAATCAGGGATGACTCCGGAGAGAGTAACTGCTAAAGTATTAGAGGGTCGGATACACACTTTTGTCTGGATCCTGCTTCTGTATAATAAGGGACTTATGTATGTCTTGTGCAGCACAAGAACTTCCACGTAGAATGCAGCTGCATGATCCTGCATTCAGCATGAAATTCAGGTCGCCACAAATGTGGCCATGCGTAGGAGATACACATGATGATTTGGCTTTAATATTTAAATTATACAGTAGGGGATTAGCTCCAGAGCCCATGCTGATACAATGGCCCACAGCTGTCATCACCGCACTGCCGAAGCTCCACACCGGGTTACCTGAAATATCATCAGGGCCAAAGCTATTTTTTTCACCTGGGCCCAAAACGAGCTGGTTCCGCCTCTGGGCTTGGCCAAACCCTTACGTAAGATCCATTGTTCCATCTGCATAGTGTTGAACGGAATACTTAAGGGAGCCCTCAGTATTCTTAAATTTTATCCACACATAGTAAGGGTGTGGGTCCCCGCAAAGAACGGCCCTATTTCGATAGGGCCGTTCTCTCCCAGCCAATTTCGAACCGGCTGGGACATCGATTGCTTATGCCTCGAAGAGGCATAGCAATTGTGCCCCGGAGCACCGAACACGGTGTTCTGAAAGGTGAGTGTCTAAACTAACCCCAACTCTTCCCCTAATTCTAACCCTAACCTTCCCCTTCCATTAACCTAACCTCCCTTCCCTGCAGCCTGACACTAACTCTCCCTTCCCTGCAGCCTGACCCTAACCCTCCCTTCTCCCTAGCCTGAAACTAACTCTCCCTTCCCCGCAGTCTGACCCTAACCCTTCCTTCTCCCTAGCTTGACCCTAAGACCCCCATCCCTGCAGCCTGACCCTAACCCTCCCTTTCCATAACCCTAACCCTCCCTTCCCCACAGCCTGACCCTAACCCTCCATTTGCCATAGCCTGACCCTAACACTCCCTTCTTCCAAGCCTGACCCTAATACCCCCTTTTCTATAGCCTAACCCTTAGAACCCCCTTCCCTGCAACCTAACCCTCCTCTTCTATGGTCCTAAACCTAACCCTACCTTCCTAAGCACCTAACCCTAACCCCCCTAATACTAAAATGCCCATCCATAACTGTCATCTGGCGGGTCTGCGAAAATAAATGGGCGAGTATGCCAATCGGTACAGTCACCCATTCATAAAAAAAAATTCTAAAATGGCCCCCTTTTCGAAATAGAGATAGCCGAAAAGTAACTTTCGCCTGTCTCTATTTTGCAAAGCAGGCCATCACACCGGAGACTGCAACCATTTTGTAGAGTAGGTGGCATTCCCTACTTTAATATTTATGTCACTTAGGATATCAAATTCTGATCTGAATCTGATCTTTAGTCTAGTTCCAGTCCTTTATTACTCCTACTGAAAGGAAGGACAATGGCACCAGTCCTGGTCCTAGCAGCAGTCCATTGTCTTGTGAAAAATAACACTATAGCCGGGATGTTCACATTTATGAACTCCCATAAAGATGTCATTGTTCCCCCTGTGCAATAATTACACATGGCATGCGCCACATCTGTATAATTCCCTAACACTATAAAATAAATCAATTGATAAATAAATAAATGAATAAATGAATACAAAAATATACTTAAGGGTTGCTAAAATTCTGTGCTATGTTAAATATGCTGTCAATTGCATAAGTACCGTATTTCCCCATGTATAAGACGCATCTTTTTTAGACAAAAAATGGGTCTAAAAATCGGGTGTGCCTTATAAAGGGGATGCAACATTGAACTTACCTTTGCTGTCCCTCCGGTGGTCCCTCCGGCAGTGTCAGGATCTCTCCCCAGCGGCTGTGCCTCTGGCTCTCTCCCTTGCGTCGCGCACTGCACAAAGACGGTGCGTGACCTAAGGTCACCACAACGTCATTGTGCAGCGCGCACCGCGGGGAGACAGCCGGAGGCAGAGTTGCGGGGGAGAGCGCCAGACACAGACGCAGGGAACGCCAGAGAGACACCAGAGTGATCCAAACAGCGGAAACGGCTTTTCAGTATCCCGAATGTGCGTTCAATTACGCCACGGGTTGCAATGTGTGCCTGATTATACCTTATTTCAGAGCGATTGGATGGCTTTTGAACAGGTGTTATCAGCCATGGTCGAGCACCATATCCCGAATCACCTTTAAAAATAAAAAGAGAAATTAAAATTACCAATTTAAGACATGTATTATTGTGTATTTAAAGTTGTATTACATTAATTTTAATATATTAATACTTACCAACCAACCAACCTCTAACAGGTGGTGTATTTTCAAATAATGTAAATACAGAGGAATTTCGTAGTATGTAAGAATCGTGTGTTGATCCAGGAAACTTTGCACAGATATTCATTATCTTGTTCTTTGCGTCACACACAACTTGAATATTGATGGAATGATAGCTTTTTCTGTTTCTGTACATTTCCTCTGCATTTTTTTTGGGACGGAAAGCAACGTGAGTGCAGTCAATTGCACCAAGTACATTCGGTAATTTTGCAATGTTATAGAATTCTTTTTTTAATGAACTCCATCCGGATTCTTCAGAAGGCCAATGAATATATGTATCAATATTCTTAAGGATAGCGTCCAGAACTTGTGGCAGAAAGCGACAGAATGTTGGTTGTGAGAAACCACAATTAAAAGAAAGACTATTCTGAAAACTTCCATTCCCTAAAAAATGAAGTGTGCTTAAAAGTTTTGTAATTCCAGGGATTGCTTTGCATCTGTTAGTCTTGGGATCGATGTCATCTCTGATAAGATTGTAAAGAGTTAAAATTGCGCTCATGGGTAGACGATAGTAACGTACAATGTCATCATGACGAACTCCATCTAGTGTTTTCCTAATTTGGAAAACTCGTGTCCTGCGACGACGCTGACGAGTTTGTCTTTGAAATGGTGGAGAAATACGCTCTTGTTGTAATGCTGTATTTTCTTGTTCCTCCGCTATCAGGTAGGTCCAACGAGCATACTCAACAAGAAAATCCATATTATACAACTAAAAAAAAAGAAGAAAGCTTTCATAAAAATGGTTATTATTAATAATAATAATAATAATAATAATAATAATAATAATAATAAAACACTGAGATGTGACAAGTACCTTAAGTCTGTGTTCTGTCCTTCTCCTCAATACTCCAATTATAATCCATCTCTTACTGTTTAGCGTATTTCTTTTATATCAACATTTTTTTATATTATTCATGATAATTGACTCAATTAGGCTAGATAGAAGTGAATACATTTCTGCAAAACCTTTGTCTTAATGATTTTTGTTACCATTTCCTCAATTAAGAAAGTCTAAAGTTTTAATAAAAGTGCATTTAAGTAAATAAAACAGGCACATAAAACATACTAATGTAAATAGAAAATAATGTAATATTATTTAACTCTTAATCATACTAAGGTCTGTTACACGATTTTGTTCATTTGTATCGTTGTTGTCTATTTTTGGTGTTAGGAGGAACAGGTGCACTAAGCTTTGTTTTACTAGAAAAGCACTTTATTGATAGACATGGTGGGACATTGTAAAGGTCTTGGGGACTCCTTACTCATTTGAGGCTGTAGATTTATACTTATCTTTTCAAGGAGTCTTTTAACATGATCTGTGAGGGTGGAATATTCACTGACTATGAGTAGGGATTTATTTCCATGACCTGGAAGTATCTGGGGTAATTTGGTAAACCCACTTATGTTTTTCTGGAATGTTGGTTGCTAACACAATTAAGGATATAGATATATATAGAAGGTAGGGAATGTGTGCCTAATCTAACAAGATTTACTAGTGTAAAGAGTGTATAAATTGCTCATATAACATTAAACACCCATCTACAAAAAAACAAAGATAAAAATAAAAATTGAGCCAAAAAAATAAACAATAATTGTGCAATATAGTAACACTTTCCTGTGTTAAAAAATTATAATGTATGAGCACACCAGATTATAGCGTAGTCTTAAAAACAACATTTACTATAAAAAAAAAAAATATATAAAACATGCATACCGCAAATAAGATAAAATAAGCCTTAAAACTGCAGTCAATCACATTAAGTTTCCTTAACTGGTGACCAGTCAGCTTCTCTGTTCCTCCATTCACTTGATCATGGTATTAATAAGATCTTTTCCCTTGAGGAAGGAACCAATCAGTTGTGATCAAATTTATCACTATAATCCCCCAAAATAAGCATTAGTAAGCATTAGTACTTACGTTAGTACTTACGCTATTGGAACATCTGGCGCATGCGTGCACAGATGTTCCGAGATGGGACTTACGCAAAACTTGCGTAAGTCTCCTGTCGGACATAGTTCAGGACCTGCCCCAATGTTAATAAATAAATACAAGTACCAAATTATTTTACAACCACATTTTGATCAACATCACACATAACTGTCCCTGTTTTATTCAAAGTTGATGTTTTTTTTAAGCACGTTGCGTAGTTACTCTCAGTTGTAATCTCCATCCAACAATTGCCCTGGTTATAATAATACTTTCCTCAATTTTCTTTTTCCCCTGTTGAATATTGTGACCCTCAATTATAATCCCTATCTGTCAGACAGCGCCACTGTTGCCCATTACTTACCTCTTCCCCGCTCTGTTACTCTCACCTTCGGTCCTGGCGTCCGTCTCCACACTCAGGCATGCTGTCTCCGGCTCTGTGTGGCTTCCGGCGCTCTGCGTGGACATTGCCATAGCAACGCCGACTCTCTTTTCCTCCAGACGTCAGGGTTTTCTTCTGGCGTCCCGCTCTCCATGGCCTTGTCCTTCCATTGGTGCACTCTCTGCTTGCAGCGATTGGTCCCTCAGCATTTAAATAGCTTCCAGCACTCTCAGCAGGTGCTGGTTATAGATTCTCTGCCTGTGTTTCTGTGCCAGTCTGTATCTTTCTCTTTTGCCTTGTGCCTTCTGCTTCTGATTGTTGAGAGACCAGTTCATTCCTGCCCAGTTCCTTAACTCATTAACCTGTTGTGCTCCAGTCCCTTTTTCTCTCTCCTTAGTGTTTTATCTTACTGTTTGTACCTGACCTTACCTGACTGCCTGTTTATGTTTAACCCCTTAGAGGGTTTTCCTCTAGCTGAGTGTGTGAGTGAGAGTCCTAGTTTGTACAGTCCGTCCAGTCCGTCCCGTCACTCCCATCTTGTCCTATTGTTCGTTTAGTGTTTTTTGTATTGTCCCGGTGTAGTCTCTTCTGACCGGCCTGTTACCCACTACTATATTCATCCTGTCTTATCGCTATTTTCTCACTTGTTCTTCTTATTCATCTCCCGGGTATTCTCTGAAGGTGCGTGGCCTGACGAGTCGTACCAGCTCCAGTCTATCCCCACCATTAGGGGCTCTAGCGAAAACAGCGACAGACATCAGTGTTCGCAAACCGGTGAGTTTATCCGCTCTTACTTTTCTATCTCTCTGGTCACCTCGGTTCCCTGTCGTGGTAAACCCGGGGTACCATAACACTATCCCAAACAATTGCCCTGGTTATAATAATACGTTCCTCTTTTTCAATTTTTCCCAGTTAAATTTTGTTTTACCCTCAGTTTCAATCTCCATCACACACATTGGGCCTGATCCAGAGCTACGAAATTTTCGCACGACGGGCGAATGCGTACGTTCGGCCGTGCGTATAAACATACACGCCCCTAACACTCCCATTGTAAAGTACCTGCTTACGGCGGCTATACCCTACACTAGGTACTACCGTCGGCCGTACGAATTTTCGCACATAATACGCTGAGCGTACGGGCTTAGCACGTCCATACTGTACAATTTAAATTGCTATCCCCGCCTCCGTGTAGTAAAACGAGCGCCCAGGCGACCGTCGTATTGAACGCACGCCCCTCGAGCGAACATTTCGCACACAATACGACCGCTATACGCTCATGTCGTCCAGCTGACCGGAAGCTGTCATACTGGGCATGCGCAGTGCGAATTTTCGTACGAAAATACGCAAAAAACGGTCGTACGCTCGGCCAGTTTCGTAGCTCTGGATCAGGCCCATAGTCTCGAAAGTCATCCGTATTATTCTCCCAAACTTCATATAAGAGAATTCTTCTTTCTTCATCAGCCATTCTTTCACCCAACAACGACGACGCAAATCCTTCTTTTTCTCTCCTTCTGCTGAATCACTGACACAATACACAGAGTGAACATTCCACCATCATATGTACCTACGCTTATCCATCTCTGTACAAAACAATAGAGGGAAGGTCAAAAGGAAGTTTATTGTGACTATTTAGTGCAGTGAACTTAGCTCTGCCCCACGCTCAGAACAGTCCATTATGCAAATTTTGTGTTTAAAATCGTATGAGAAAATACATTTATTGGAAGGTGTATGGTCAAAAGTGATTTTTTGGGAGACGATAAAAGGAGATGAAAAAGCTGTGGTATTTCACATTTTATGACAATTATCATCTGAAATTTGTGTAGTGTATGGCGCCAATATTGTTTCAGAGTCTAGAGGATAATCGCTCTAGTTTATGGCAAGCTTAACTCCATACATTAAACACAGTCCTTATTTCATACCTCTTTGTCACTACTTACACATATAATAGAAATCAGAAGGTAAATGGTTTGTGCCTGTTACTATGGTCTTACTGACTGAAAGCATAAGAACATTTGCAGCAGTATACATTGGTAATAATAGTGCAATTTATTTACTGGACAGCACCAGTTACATGCACATTGGGACAGATATTTACTATATATATACGCCGACTGAAGTTAAGGTAGCCTTCAGCCGATGTAACAGTGGGTAATTACGCTGGACACAGGGGGAGTGCTCCAGAGCTATGCTGGCCGTAAGTAATTTAGGTCTGGATCAGGCCCAATAACCTTAATTCTTTCTTTCAACATGTTTGCATTATGTTATGCCAAGTGCCTTAAAAGTCATATTTGTGGTGTTAAAACCTTGCTTTATTACCCATATTTTTGTCCACTTTTTAACAATTCTATCAAAAGAAATATTTTCTGGAACATAATGACCGTTTTGGCCTCATCAGCACTGGAACGGATTTCCTGATCCGCTGCTGTATGTACACATACATAACTGTTGTGTGGACAATAGGAAGAAACTGTGTGAAAATACAGTGTTACCTGTTATTAGAATAACTGACTTCTGCCTCTGTTGCTAGAGGCATTTGGTAGGATCCTAGTTAATAAAACCAAAACACTTAACATTATGGCTAAGAAAGGAAGTAATGTGCTTGAAAAAGAATTCCTATAAGTCTTGTTATATGATTTTATATTGGAACTGTATTACAACACTTATTTATTACTGTTTTTATCCCAGGTGGTAATGAAGCCATTAAAGTCTCTTTAAAATCTTGTCCTATGAAGACGTAGATGATGGGATTAATGCAGCTGTTACAGCAAGTAATTTAAACTATACATAAAAACATTTAATCCATCCCATAAATAATCTATTATTATTATAGAAATGTAAAATGGTCCCCAGCAGATAAAGAATCAGATGATAAGAGCAGTGACGACTCTGTAGGGTCTCTGAGATCTGTTTAGTCTTTTCCTTTTCTTAAGTTTGAAACAAATTAGAGAATAACAAGTAATAATGATGCTGAAGCAAATTGTCAAAAGGGCGATTAATATATAGTTAGTTAGGGGTTTTAAATTAAAGTAAATTCTAAAAAGAAATATATCATACCCAGTTAGGATCAGTGTCATGACCCAAGTAAATGCTGCTGTGATGTGGACCTGTTTAGATGTTCTATGAGATACATGCCAAAGTGGCCACATTACTGATATACAGCGTTCAATGCTCATGGCCACAAGAAAAATGACACTAGAGTATACACTTGAAAACACTGCAATATAGCCAATATCATCTAAATACTCAAGTAGATGGCCAGGTGCAGGGTCCATACAGAATTCATAGTCTTCAACTTAAAGCCAGCGACCCAGATCACTAACATGTTCCCTGGAGTCCCCAACACACATGGGATACAGGAGAAAATGGCGAGGAGCAAGGCACTGGTGTAAAAACTGTCTAAATAATCCTTATTCATTGTAGGATATCTGAAAGTAGATGAAGGCACAGTGATGTTTACTCAAACAATTGTAGACAACATGCTTTATAAAATGTTATCATAATTACTCCCTAATTTGAAGAAGACATATGTATTTATGAAACATTAATACTCCAAAATGTTGTTTATATAAACCACAACCCTAGTGACTATTACCATCCATTATACAGAACAATCAGGGATGACACAGAGGAAAGTAACTGCTACAGTACTAGAGGGTCGTTTACACACTACGGGGTAGATCCAGACCTAAGTGGTTGTTACGTTAGAACATGTAGTGTATTTACGCTAGCATCATTTCTATGTACTCCCCTAGGCACTACCATCAGTCGTACGTTTTCTGGCCATTTTATGCTGGCCAAACACTACCTTAACTTTCCATAGCGTAACTACTGACGTACGTAATGGATTTACGTACATAATAAGCTAACCCAGCTCATGCTGTCCAATTTAAATGCCTCCCTCCACCTCCAAAGCGTAATTAGGGGTGTTGTATTGATGCCCCAGCCCCTTTGTTTCTATTTACGCTGATGGTACATATGTTAGGAGTTACGTGGCGTAACATCTACCGTGCGCATGCGCAGTTAAAAAAAAATTCCCGATTTGACGTCATTGGCTAGCTTAAATACACTAGCGTGCTTAGCTCAGGATCTGGCCCTATAATACTCCTATTGAAAGGAGCGACAACAGCTACAGGCCCGGTCCTAAGAGCACTTCATGTAATGGGTGACACCATTGTCTTCAGAGAAATAACACTATAACCGGGATATTCTATTGTGCTGATCTGCTGAGACATTAAGAGGAGACATTATGAAGTCCCGTAGATATGTCTTAGGTTCTCAGTCTCATTGTTCCCCTGTCCTTCTTAGAAGGTATACATGGTACACACCACATTTGTATAATCCCCTAGCAATGTATTGCAATAGAAAAGGTAGTAGAATTAGGTCTATATACATCAATTTAAATTAATAAATTAATACATAAATATACTCACACAGTGATGAAATAATCTGTCACATCAAATAGGATTGGAGTTGCATTAGTAGTTTCCATGTTGCCCTTTACCTGTACAGCTAAGCATATAGGAAAGAAAGAAGGGCATAAAATAAATATGTAGCAAAATATAAGTACAAATAAATACACACAGACACTTTATAGTGATGTGTTTTGTTAATCGGTTGTTCATCTTATGTTGAAATACAATAAATAATACAGATGAATAAAATTCAGCATACTGCCTCTGTAAACATAGAAATAGAAATAGTGTCTAGACTGGGTGTAATACACACTGGAAATCAATACTGTAGATTGTAAAAAAGTATTAGTAACTATTAATATATTTATTTATTGTTTACTTTCTTTTTTATTGAGGTGCAAGTAGATATAGAAATGCGGCAAGTGTCTGCAGTTTAATGCCAAAAAATGCAAAATCATGCACTTGGAGCACAAAAACCCAAATGCTAATATATCCTTAATGGCACTACATTAGAATCTACTGAGGAGGAGAGTGATCTAGGATTCATTTTTTTTATGTGACTTAAAGGTAGCCAAGCAATGTAACAAAGCAATGACAATGGCAAGTCAGATGCTTGGTTGCATAGGAATTAGTAGCAGAAAGAGAGAAGTAGCGATGCCCCTTTATAAATCATTGGTACGTCCTCACCTAGAAAACTGTGTTCAGTTCTGGAGGCTATATCTCCAGAAAGACATAAATACATTAGAGACTGTGCAAAGAAGAACAACTAAAATGTTCCATGGCATGTGCCACAAATCATACCAAGAAAGGCTAGAGGAACTAAACATGTATAGCTTGGAGCAGAGAAGGGAGAGGGGGACATGATAGCCACTTTCAAATATATCAAACGTTGTGACCGACTAGAGGAGGGTGGCATTTTTCAAAGGAAGAGGTGTAATAGAACATGGGGGCATGAACTGGAGGGTGGTAGATTCAGAGGAAATGTGTGAAAAGTTACTTCACTGAAATGGTGATAGGTAAGTGAAATAGCCTCCCCTCTGAGGTGGTTGAGTCTAACACAGTAGAACATGTTTATGTAATACACTATACATATTCCCATAATAGTGATCCCTCCCTGGCCATACTTTTTTCACTTATATTTAATCCTTTATCTAACAATTCTTCTACTGAATTCTAATATTTCATTGAACTATTTTTGAAAATTGGACAAACTGATTTAAATTACAGCTGGGCTCAAATAAAGCTTTCTCTGTCATGCTGCTGATTTCGCGACATGGTGGGAAAACTAGATTGCAGCTGATGATTTATGAAACCCTATTGAATTTTCCCCAGCAGGTGGGACCGCCATGCATACAGTTTCCACAATGTATAGCACATGTTTCCATGGTTTGGGGAAAGGTTTAACTGAGCACAATTGTAAGTTCTAAGTTAAATTATTATTAGTGGCTCAGTGATTAGCACTTGTGCCTCACAGCGTTGAAGTGATGAGTTCCCAGACTAGGCCTTATCTGAGTGGAGCTTGTTTGTTCTCCCTGTGTCTGCATAAGTTTTCTTCCACATTCCAAAAACATGCTCGTAGGTTAAATGGCTGTTGATAAAAATTAACCCAAGTGAGTATGTTTTAGGGAATGTCAAATATTCTTTGTGCAGTGCTGCAGACAACTTGCGGAGCAATATAAATAAATGTTAATAATAGAGATGTGTTACTTTAAATTTAAATTTAAATTTTAATTTTGTGTTACTTTAAATGTGATAGATACGAATTTGGGGGTTCCAAGTCAAACTGAGTTACAGCTCGGTTCGTCCTGCCAAGTTCAGATAGGTAATAGAAGCTAAACACCATTAAAAATGTTGGATCTTCAAAGAATCCTAGAATTGAAGGGCATATAAGAACCACATGGCACATCTAGTCTGCTCTTTCTATTTATCCATCACCCTTTCTGTGAAGCAACTCTTACGCAAGCCCACCAGTTATTATGCAGAGAACACTCATCACTCACTCCACTGAAGTCACACTCTCTACCACACACATACAATAGAGTTAATTTAGTAAGCAAACAATTTACATACTACCATTTTTTTTTGCATGTGGGAGGAAATCGGAGCACCTGGGTAAAACCCACACAGACACAGGGAGAACATGAAAACTCCAAGCTTCTAAACATGTATTCTGCTTACTGCTTTCATTGCTTTGCACTGTATGCTGGGACTGGAAATACCATATGAGTGTGTGATCAGACTGAACGGAGGATTGAACTTTTTTTTAATAGAACTTTATTGACCTGAAAGGGGAAGGTAAGAAGACAGGGGACTGAGGCTGCATTCTGCTTTCTCTTCTCTTCTTCCTGCAGTGTCATTACTTGCAAAATGGCAGTATTTGGAGCTATTGCACAAGCTCCACTGTAGCGGCTCCTCCCATGATCGGCTACTTCGAAGTGCAGAGCCTGCAGACATGTCTCAGTAAATGAGAGGGCAGAGAACTGTACAGTTCAAGAATTGTAGTACACTGCACTCAAAATCTATTAGTAATTATCACACAATTGGACCACTCAAAAAAAAAAAATATATGTATTGAATCACCATAATTTCTATTATCTACGATTGTGCTACCACCTGGCATAATATATATAACCAGGAAAAAAAAGGAAAGAAAATTAAATCCCTCTGGTAGAGCACCAATCACTGTCAATGATTGCATATGTAAATCACTAAAATAATCAATCCTTATTAGTTAACTCTAACATATTATAGGAATTATACCACCAGCAAAATATTAAAACAAAAGAACATGGGAAAAAAATATATGTGGAGGCTAAATATGCCTAAAGGTCTATAGAAAAAAATCACAGAAAGGATTCCATACCAATGACAAGGCTTTGTGTCTGGATATATCTGCTCCAAATATTCCCAATATCATGGGGGGGGGGGGG
>WWET01004145.1:96917-107896 GCA_011038615.1 Limnodynastes dumerilii
TACACCAGGGAGCGGAGATATTCAGGTGATTCTGAATCACTAGCTGGTGAGTCTAGAATTCAAATACACAAATAGGTAAAGTCCTCAAGACCAGTCAGTAATAGAATAGCATACAAATAAATACTATGTAGTAACTGTTTCCTGAAATGATACCATTGTTACCAATCTACACATGAGCTAAGGTAGAAAATTCACAAAGTGTAACAGTTGCAATCAATCTGCATCAATAATGAAATGTCAGACTAGTAAGGAAAATTAAATATTTTTCTATACAACATTGGCAATGAAAATGCTCAAGTGCTTGGATATATTGCTGTAAGTGTATTAGGATACATCAATAGTTACAGTGGTCCGTTTTCACACCTCGGTTTATAAATATAGGGCTGTATTCAGAGATTCGTTTATGCGAGGATTTCCCTGCATATTTTTAGGATCAGATGAACTACGTATGCATTGTAACTTTATTCACGCTGTTGACGTTGAATTTATACACGGAAGTCCATTAGGCACGTACTCCTGAATTGCACTTGGGGACATAAGTGCAGAGGGGCATGGTTGAAATCCGTTCGGGTCTATGGACTCATAAGTCACAGAAAACCTGTTTGTGTGAGGGGTGTGTCATGGTTGTTGCCTTGCAACGTTCGTGCGTATAATTGTGTGCCTTTAATTGACGGATCTCTAACTACGGCCCATAGTCTACAAGATGGCATAAAGGTTAGAAAGATTATTGCAAGTCTCCATACATATCAGTAATTATGAAGTATATGATTCATTATCATAGATCATAAATTCGGTAGACAGACCAGCATATAAATTAGTCAAGAAAATGTAGTAATTTCACTATATAGTAATACCTAATAAGCAATTTTCAGTTATCAGAGAAAATAATGAAAATATTAATGTGCTTAGGTATATAGGCTAGCATTTAAATTCTGTCTACATATCAATAAAAAATGTGAGCAATACCCAATATAATAAGCAATAGATATTCAATTACAATTCACTCGTAATATGCACTAGAGTCCCAAATTCATTAGTCTAATCTAAAGACATCTGCAATAATTAAAACAATAGCAATATTCCCAATAAGTAAATATAACCACTTCAGATATAATTTATAATAGTAGCATAGCCCAAATTAACACACAAATATCATAGTATTCTAATAATATAATAAAGAATAGTTGTGAGCAAACTATACATTTCAGCCAGGAGACAAAGGTCCCGTCCACTCATAACATGTAAACAAACTAGCTTGTGTCATGTAGTTTTGTGGATTTGTTGATATATATTTATGGTTAAACTTCTTTAGGAACAAAAACTTTTAATGAAATCACACATATACTTTTTAATAAAATATCTCATGCTGTATGTACAAGCAAAGTCTTAATACAAATGCATATAAAACATAAAGTGCATAAAATATCAAATATAATTAAAATGAAATGAACCATCCTATATATTATGGGCTGTTTTCAGAGAACCGTTTCCAGATCAGGCTGTAATTATACACACAGCCGGTGAAGGGCAAACCCCCGCACACCCATGACACTCCCCTCTATCTGCCGTGCTGTCGGTTACTTTTTTAATTTCAATTTTCACGTGGATATTTTTGCGTTACATATCTGTTCGTATGTACTAATGTACGATTCACAAGTCTGTCCGTGAGGCACTTCCGTGCGTATAGTCTAAGTGAAGTACGTAAAAAAAGTTATTACGCATGAGTAGTTGAAACGTACATGCAATATATCATATTAACACTGAATTCATGTGTGTGTTTACAGATCTTGCATTTGCGGTATGTTTTTAATACATGTGATTTAGTTTCCATTGTTTATGTGTATCTAATGTAGATCCAGATGTTTTTGCCTGAATATAGAGTATAATGTGTATACTGTATGGCAAACTGTTTGTCTGTGGCTGTGCGCAGATCTGGCTATTTGTGACTTTTTTTTTTGATGAATTTATCATACTTTTACTCTATGTGCCATATTTTTTAACACTGCCCGGATGGAGTTTGTGATGCTGCTCTGTCACAGCAGCCTTTAAACTATATAGGCAAAAACAATATTGACAGCTGTGAGGTGTTCCTATTTTACTGGAAATGAATGTTGTTGATCTTAATAATACTGTAGAAGCAAAAATACATACAAACTACATGATTTTAGATGTTTTTAGAATTTGTTTTGAAAAAAATATAGATTAAAAATTAAAACCAAAACATTTGAGGGTGATTTTGCCAAAACCATAACTAAAACCAGACAGGGTCAGAGCTCATCTCTAGTAAATAATATTTATTATATAAACTGATCATAATAATATTATTAATACTACTACTACTAATAATAATAATAATGATAATAATAATAATAATAATAATATTGTTTAACCTGAAATCAGGCAGCTGTATAAAACTATATTAGAAGAACAATAACAAAAAACATAAAAAAAGTTACTTAAATAAAAGCATAAAAAATGAAAAATCCATCCTATCCCCCAAAAAATTATTGTCAAATTATCAGGTTTTAAAATCCATTATTGAGAGAGTGTTTTATAAGTTGTTCTATATATTGCAATGACACTGACATAATTAAAACATCCTCTTACCATAGAGAGCAATTTTCATCATCTAAGATAAAGGGATTTGGTTTTAGAGATCAAAAAGAAATCTACATTGTCCTTTATAATAGTTTCTCACCTTAATTTTCTAAATGAACTCACAGGACTCTTTATTCTCTGTATGAAATGAAAAGAGATTGTGTTCAATTATTTTATTGCTTCCAATATATAAATGATTATCTATTAAACAGCTCTTATTGTTGTGTAAGATTAGTTCTGTAGATTTCTATCTGCTCGGATAGTGGTCAGTGATTGCATTATCTCAGCTACAATGTAACATGCATTTAAGTGAGGACATGGCCAAATATTACCAAGAAAGGGGAACAGTAAATAAAGTGAAATATAAAGTATTTTTTTTTTTTATGATTTTAGTAATTTATATTTTCAGTTCTTAATTTGCTTAATATGCACTGACAAGTAAAGAGACATTTTTACCACAATCTACCAGAACATAAGATGGAGAAATGGAAAACAATAATATTCCATTGTAATGGAATATTCCATATGCCATTACATACAAACATGAAGAATTGTGTAATGAAAATTTAATCAAACTGTAATAAAATGTAAAAATTATATATAAATAATGTTTTTATTCTAAGATATAAGGTCATTAATCCAAGACTCACAATCATCCCCTGCAAACTCTATATTCAGCCTTGCACAATTAAAATGAAAGGAAACCTTGATTCGTTCCAGTTATTGACCCCTTGACAAAAAAGGACGCACATGCAAAAAAATATATTGGGGGTGCTCCTGCTAAGAAGTAAACAATAGCAAAAAGCATGTCCAGTAGAGATTGTCAGCCCCTGGGACAACAAAGCATAGCACACCAATTTTAGAAAATGTTATAACAAATAAAGTCAGGCACCATGTGTAGCACTCTAAAATCAATCACAAAAAGACCATGTCAATCCAAATTCCAAAAATATAATAAATTGCATATAAGCCAACGGAGAGAAGTAGAAGGCATGTAAATCCTAACTTCAAACAAGAAGAGGTTGCAAATACTCATCCATAACATCTAGTGGTGTCCCAATGTCACTGCTGTCTCCGAAAGTTGGCATTATTTGTAAAGAGTCACCGGCATCCCCAACAGCTTGTGCACCTTCTACATGGGATATTGATCCAGTCATTACAAATGATGTCAACTTTCGGCAACCTCTTCCTGTTTGAAGTTAGGATTTACATGCCTTCTGCTTCTCTCCATTGGCTTATATGCAATTTATGATACTTTTATAATCTGGATTGACATGGTCTTTTTGTGATTGATTTTAGAGTGCTACACATGATGCCTGACTTTATTTGTTATAACATTTTTTAAAATTGGTGTGCTATGCTTTGTTGTCCTAGGGTTGACACCTTTTGTACCAAAAGTCCGTCCATTGAAATCCTTAATAAAACAGAATGTTTATCCGCAAGTGTTTAGAAATCCAGATGATATAGAGGTGGAAACTGAGAAAGCCTTAATAAAACATTCTGCTTTATTAAGGATTTAAATGGACGGACTTTTGGTACAACTTGGGGATTAATTGTGGATGAGTCATTATAGTTCCATCAGAAAATATATCGGCTCATTATTGGGTTTCTGGCCAGGTGACTGACCACCAAATATATCCAACATATCTCCTATAATACATCTCTGTCTATAAACTGAGAAAGTGGATTCATCAACATTCTGGTGCTCTCTTTGTTAGACCATCAGGATCTTTCAGGAGCGCTGTAATTTATGACATAGCTCACAGCTCTCATTGGAGTATCATTTAATCTTCTATGCATATTATGAATTTCGTCTGCTAAAAAGATATATATATATATTTCTTTGATATTACATTGAAGTAATTTATATACTGTTACAATATCTCAGCCTAAGATTTCTAATTGTTTTTAGATGTTTCAATAATAAATATATGTTTTTTATTATGGATTATTGACTTTTGAGTGCTTCTTTCTATTTTTATTTTACATATAAGAGAAATCAGAGGGTAAATGGTTTGTGTCAGTTACTATGGTCTTACTGACTGAAAGCCCCGGAGGCCACTTTAAGGGGTTTTTTTCCAGGGCCACTTTAATTTCCCAATCCGCCCCTGACAATGGGACAGATATTTACTGATATATGGAAACAGAGAGAGAAACAGAGATAAACTTCTACATTAGATTTACATTAAACTGAGTTGCTCAAACAAGGAAGAAGCGACACATTACAGACCATCATTCTGTGTAATATAACAAGATGTCTGTGCAGAGTTTACTTGTATTTGTGACTGAAGTGTGTAAGTGAGATGATACATTTCATACATCTGTATTGGGAATCTCTTCATTGTCTCTCACTGGATTTCTAGGAGTCTGGTTACAACATTTATTTATTACTGTTTTTATCCAAGGTGGTAATGAAGCCATTAACGTCTCTCTAAAATCTTGTCCTATGAAGACGTAGATGATGGGATTAATGCTGTTACAGCAAGCAAGAAAGAAACATGCAGTTTCCATTATCATATAAATATCCTCCATTAAATAATCCTTTATTATATGAAATATGTAATATGGACCCCAACAGATAAAGAGACAGATGATAAGAGCAGTGATGACTCTGTAGGGTCTCTGAGAACTGTTTGGTCTTTTCCTTTTCATAAGTTTGAAACAAATTAGAGAATAACAAGTAATAATGATGGTGAAAGAGATGGTAAAAAGGGCAATAAAAAATTGGTCAACTAGGAGTTTTAAATCATAGTAGGATAAAAGATGTTGAAATCCAGTTAAAATCATACTCATGATCCAAATGATGGCTACTATGATTTGGACATGTTTAGATGTTCTATGAGTTTTGGTCCAAACTGGACACCTTACTGATACACAGCGATCAATGTTCATGGTCAAACTGGCAAATACACTAAACAACACTGGAATATGGCCAATGAAATATATATAATAAAATATGTCAAGAAAAATATGATAATAATAATGATAATAGCACACTAAATAATAAAACGCACATATAAAAGAGGGAAACACACAACATATGAGGTCAGCGATGGCCAGGTGCAGGATCCCCACAGCATTAATAGTCTTCATCTTGAGTCCAGCGATCCAGATTGCTGACATGTTCCCCGGAGTCCCAAACAGACATGTAATAGAGTGGAGAGAGGCGAAGAACAAGTCATGGATAACAATCATGTCTATATTGGGGTATCTGTAAATAAATGGAAACACAGTGTATATTTTTAAATAATTGCAGCCAACATAAAAGTTTTGAAAAATTTACCCCGAAATCTGAAAAATACTTTTCATATATATTCATGAAATATAAATACACCAAAAAGGTGTCTGACACAGTAACTTCTACAGTAAAAGAGGTTTGGATACACACTTTGGATTAGATTAAGATACATGGTAAGAGAGGATGACAGTGGACCTCTGAAGCCACAGCTATCGGGTCTCTGTGCAATCCTCTTTTGTGTAAGTGCAAGGGGAGTCACCAATACCTTACCATTTGCACACCGCCACTATGCAAAATGCAACCAATGTGTAAATGGGAATTAATTGTTAATCTTAACCAAGCCCTTACTTTATATTTGAAATACCTACCACCATGCGGACATGCTGAAACCATGCTGCTCTCTCCATCTCCGCCCTTGGAATGATTTCCAGCACAGAAATTTGGAACTTGAGGATTCAGATCTGTGTTGGAAGTTGTGAAGTGCGCAGCACGTGGGAAAATAGCCGCAACTACTAAATATTAATCCAGTCCTTTATTACGCCTAATGGAAGGAGGGACAACAGCCACAGACCTGGTCCTGGGACTCAGTATTGTCTTGTGGGAAATAACACTATTAAAACATGGATATTCTATGATTCTGCTAAGACATTAAGGGGAGACATAAAACCTGATTCACACTTAAGAAGTTCCTGCGAAATCTCTCATAATTACCTAGTACGCATGTCATTGTCATTTACGCAATCTACGTACCAGTTAAGTACATAGATTTACAGAGTATTTTAGGAAGAAAGAGGCGTGCTAATGCTGCCGCTGGGAGTGTTTAGTTAGAAGTGGGAGGGGGAAGGGATTTAGATTAGCCGGGGCGGGCAGGGGGAGGCATTCTCTGCGTGTAGTTTCCTGCTTGAGAACTAAACTATGCACTGTATGATAAGGTAGCCCTGTTGCACTCTTAAGTGCCATAAGGTACCCAAAAAGGGGGGCGGGTTAGCGGCAGGATGAGTGAGGTAGGTCTGCACCTAACTCACACTTAAGTGTGAATATGGTCCACAGTCACATTTATGAAGTCCCATAGAGACATTAATCCCCTAACAATGTAAAACAGAAAATATTTAAAAAATATACCTCAATACAATAATAAGCAAATAATAAATAATAAATATATCAATTTACTTACTGTTTGGTAAAATTCTGTGTCATGCTAAATATACTCTCATTTTCAAAAGAAGGTTCCATCTTGACCTTTACCTCTCTATATATATAAACATACATAGAAAAAAAAAACATAAAATAAATATGTAGCAAAATATAAATACATGTAAATACACAGACACTTCATAGTAATATGTTCTGCTAATTAGTACTTCCTATTACCTAGATCTATATGAAATAATGAATAAACTTCAGTATACTTCCCCTGTGTAAACATAATGGGCCTGATCCAGAACTACGCCTCGGAGCGAATTTACGCGTGGCTGAGACGTAAAATCTCTGTTTTGTATGCAGTGCGCATGCGCACCATAGAAAATACGCACATTAACGTAGCGTAATTGTGAACATATGGGCCATTCACGTATGTGTCACGTAAATCCTTACGTGTGGGCGTGCCGATTTTACGTTAGTCCAAATTACGCGTGAAATACGTGAAGTAGGCGGGGGGTTGTATTTAAAGTGTACAGTATGGGCGTGCTTAGCTGCGTAAATTCGTTCAGCCCATACGTACGTGTGCGTATGACTGCGGTTACGTTGGAAAAAGTTAAGGTAGGGTTTGGAAAGCGTATCTTGACAAAATACGTCCGTGCAAGGGGTGTGCCGAGGGGAGTGTAGCAAATTTCCGTGCACGAAAATACGCTCCGCGAATAAACGTACGGCAAACGTAGTTCTGGATCCGGCCCAATGGTATCTATTTCATGCTTGGATTCTACATGTCACTCTGAGTAAAAACATTATAATTGATGATCCTACAAATATTTTACGTTAGTCCAAATTACGTGTGAAATACGTGAAGTAGGCGGGGGGTTGTATTTAAAGTGTACAGTATGGGCGTGCTTAGCTGCGTAAATTCGTTCAGCCCATACGTACGTGTGCGTATGACTGCGGTTACGTTGGAAAAAGTTAAGGTAAAGTTAGCGTATCTTGACAAAATACGTCCGTGCAAGGGGTGTGCCGAGGGGAGTGTAACGAATTTACGTGCACGAAAATACGCTCTGCGAATAACCGTACGGCAAACATAGTTCTGAATCTACCCCCATGTTTGGAATAAGGTCTATGCTGGGGGTAATAAACACCAGAAATTACTACTGTAAATTCCAAAATAGAATAATTATTATTAATTAATATATTTGTTTATTATTAGCTATTAAGAATCACTTTAATTCTATTACTCTCTACTGTTTGTTTACATGTGTTTACAATGTTCAATGTGTATCTAAATAGGTACAAAAATATCCCTGTTAAAATATAACAATAAATCCGGAGTGAAACTTCAGACATATGTCCATATTTATGGGATACACTATGAATGTTACCACAACAGTGATCTCTCCCTAACAGGAGCAGAGAATACTTCCCCTTACTGGGAGCTGTCGGAGAGAGGAGATACAACATAGGCAAATGAGATAGGGGTCAGTCCATGAATGTGTGGGTGAATGGTCCTACATGGGACTTGACAATCCTGTGGAATCTCTTGTACTTGTTTATGTTTTCACCTTTGCTTTCCAGGGGAATGGAAGGAAATGCCCAATCAGACATATACAAAATTATCCAAAATCCTAGTTTACTCCCATATGTGAATTATTATCTGCCTGCATCCCCTATAGCCTTGGATATTAAATCCCATGAGTTGTACCCAAGCTGAATAAGTGGAATCATATCTTAGAATTCTAACAATTTTCTTTGACAAGCCTGATATCTGTTGATATTTCTTTTGTGATTACTATGAAAATTAGATATTATAAAAAAACGCAAACAAAAAATAATAGCATAACAATATAACACTAAATCAGTAGTCATAGCATGATACATAGTGCTATCATAAAAATATTTAATAATAATAATAATGAATTACTGAGATGTGATCGGTACATCAAGTCTGTGTAATGGTTCTGTCTTTCTCCTTGTTACTCCAGTGACAATATCTCTCATATTGTGTATGTTCTTCCTTTATATCTGCTGTCTTTCTATATTATTTATGATAATTGACTCAGTTGGGCTAGATAGAACTAAATACATTTCTACAAAACTTTTGTCTTAATATTGTTTTCTGTTACCTTTTCCTCAATTTGGAAAGTATGAAGTTTTATTGAAAATGTCTTAAACTCAATAAAAAACATTTAAATAAAACATACTATTGTGAATTGGACATTTAAAATAATGTAATATTAATCTATTAAGTGAACTAATGTCTGGTTATGCCTAAATGTACTTTTATTATTGGAGGGGATAAACTTTGTGAAACTTACCTGCTCAAATACATTTTCTCATATATTTGACAATATTTTATTTTCATTTGACTCAAAGTTTGCTTCTTTGGGTATTTAGGAGAATCCAGAGCTTTTTAAGTATGCATCTGGCCCATAGTCTCTATCTTCTGATATTTCTAATAGTAAATCTAAAAATTCAACAATCTTACCCCCAAATTTTGCAAGGTATACTGATTTCCATTGTGTTCTTTCATAAAGTCCTAGAATTGTTATTTGGAACCTGCCCATATTAGCAAGATATCATCATTCTATCTCTTTAATGGGCTAATGATGGAGGTGATCATAGATGTATTTCCACTCCCAGCTTCCTATCTATAGGTTCGCTAAGCTGCTAGTGAAAATAGTCCCCATTCCTGTTCTCTTTAACTAGAGGTACAGACAAGATATAATTATGTTCCAACGCAAGCACTGTTTTTTGTGTGTTTGTTTGGATATAGTCAAGACTACCTGACTGCTGGACTTCTACAGATGATGAACACATATGATTGAATAGTAATGGTTAAACGCTGATTTATTTGCTTTTGCAAAACCATTTTTTCTTTCTATATTTCCCTATATTAAGAAGCGCAGCATGTCTGTCATGAGACTGGGTGTGCTGCACTGCTGACAGTCATTTTACTCAAGAGAGCCTTCATCAGTAATGTACTGTAATGTCAGCTCTAGTTTACATTTTTGCAACTTATTTTATAACACAATTGCAAATTGGTTTGTGTGTGTTTATATATATGTGCGTGCGTGTGTATTATTTTATTGCTTATTATAATCTCGAAATTCTATAGTATCTATCTATCTATCTATCTATCTATCTATCTATCTATCTATCTATCTATCTATCTATCTATCTATCTATCTATCGATTTGAGCTTCCTTTGTATTGTGGTTTCAAGAATGTTTTATTTATTTTATGGCACTCATAAAAAGGTCTTATTTACTGCATTGTAGTTTCAAGAATGCTTATTTTATTTTATTGTGGACCCTAGTATGTATAGTATGGCAACCACTAGAATATAGTCTCTATTTTATAGTGGTGTCTAGTATGCAGTGTATATTCTATAGTGGTAGCTAGGATGCAGTATGTATTATACATGGGATAATAGAATAAAATCTGTGTTGCATGGTGGTGGGTTGGATACCAATTTTATCATATAGTGGTGATTAAGAAACAGTCTGTATGCTGTATTACTAGAGTGACATGAATGTTGTTTTGTGCTGACTAGGATACAATATGTATTGTATGACAGTAACTTGGATGCAGTGTGTATTGTGTTGCGCTGTCCAGTACACTGTCTGTACTGTATAGGATTTGATTTCTTTTATTGTGTTTACAAGAAAGTTTTATAAGCTGTTAGACATTCACATGACAGCGACAATGTATGACAGTCACTGTTATTAAATTTTAAAACAGGACAGTGCAAACTTTAAGCTTGCAGGGTGGTCTTCGTACACTAGCTGCGGTCACAAAGTATACAGTACTGTGCTGCAACATAAGTAAAAACACTGCAAGGGAATAAGGTATCACAGTTGTTTGATTCGTCACATCCAATGTAAAGATTGTGGTATGGGGAGAGGGGGAGAAAATGTGATTATATATATATATATATATATATATATATATAGAAAAAAGAAACAGTCTATAATAAGACAAAGCCAGCACTCCAGCAGTA
>WWET01004145.1:112584-129116 GCA_011038615.1 Limnodynastes dumerilii
TAATGGGGAATACTGAGGGGGGCTGGAGGCATATGATGGGGAATGCTGAGGGGGGCTGGAGGCACATAATGGGGAATATTGAGGGGGTCTGGAGGCACATGATGGGAGATACTGAGGGGGCTGGAGGCACATATTGGCGTATATTGAGGGGAGCTGGAGGCACATGATGGGGAATACTGAGGAGGGCTGGAGGCATGTGATGGGGAATACTGAGGGGGGCTGTAGAAACATGATGAGGAATACTGAGGGGGCTGTAGAAACATGGTGGGGAATACTGAGGGTGTGGAGGTACATAATGGGGAATACTGATGGGGGCTGGAGGCACATAATGGGAGATACTGAGGGGGGCTGGAATCACATATTGGGGAATATTGACAGGGGCTGGAGGCACGTGATGGGGAATACTGAGGGCGGGTTAAAGGCATGAGATGGGGAATACTTGATAGAGTTGGAGGCCAGTTGCAGTCCCCGGTCAGAACTTTTCATTTCTGAAATAGGGATATCCGAAATCAATATATTATATATACTCATTACATGCAAAGTGAGATATTTCAAGACTTTATTTTGATTAATTTAGATGATTATGATGATTATGACTTACAGCTTATGAAAACCCCAAAATCTAAATCTTACAAAATTAGAATAACGTGACAAGGTTCAATATTGTAGGCTCAAAGTGTCACACTCTAATCAGCAAATTTTTCCAAAACACCTGCAAATGTTCCTGAGCCTTTAAATGGTCTCACAGTCTGGATCAGTAGAATTCACACTCATGGGGAAGACAGCTGACCTATCAGTTGTGCAGAAAAGCATGATTGACACCCTCCACAAGAAGGGAAAGCCTCAAAAGGAAATAGCAAAAGAAGTTGGAGGTTCTCAAAGTGCTGTATCAAAGCACATTAATAGAAAGTTAAGTGGAAGAGCACAGTGTGGAAGAAAAAGATGCACAAGCAGCAGGTATGACCGCAGCCTGGAGAGGATTGTCAGGAAAAGGCCATTCAAAAGTGTGGAGGAGCTGCACAAGAAGTTGACTGAAGCTGTAGTTAATGCATCAACAGCCACCACACCCAGACGGATCCTGGACATGGGCTTCAAATGTTGTATTCCTCCTGTCAATCTGCTTCTGAACAACAAACAACGTCAGAAGCATCTTACCTGGGCTAATGAAGGAAACCAAGGTCCCAGAGTTTGGTGGAAGAATGGAGAGGCACACAATCCAAGATGCTTGAAGTCCAGTGTGAAGTTTCCATAACACCTCAGCAGTGCCACAGGCTGATAGCATCCATGCCACACAGCATTTAGGCAGCAATATGTGCAAAAGGGGCCCAAACCAAGTACTGAGTACATATGCATGATTATACTTTTCAGAGGGCTGACATTTCTGTATTTAAAAACCTTTTATTTTTTTATTTAATGTAATATTCTAATTTTGAGAAATTTCGCTTTTGGGGTTCTCATAAGCTGTAAGCCATAATTATCAAAATGAAAACCGATAAAGGCCTGAAATATCCCACTTTGCATGTAATGAGACTATATAATATATTAGTTTCACCTTTAAAGTTGAATTACTGAAATAAATGGACTTTTGAATGATATTCTAATTTTTCGAGTTTCACCTGTATATATATGATAAAAATTGGTCAAAGACCTAGGTCCTCACTCATAATAAGATGTACTAGATTCGGGTGCCAGACTTATGAAGCATAAACCAAAGAATTGTCCACAAAGAGACAAAGTCAGCACTCCATAATGCATTGAATATTTATTGAAGCATCAAAGGAATCATGTATCCCAAAGTATCAAAAATGTATCACCAATAATGTTGAAAAATCACATTAAAAACATAAGCAGCATAGCAATACTTGAAGCAGGCGATGAAAAGGTATCCGTATAACGGCTCATATCTTCAGACAGTCCATAAATCAATAGATCTTGTGTGGCAAAAGAGCTCAAAAATAGTCCATCATAAATGCGCATACAGCCTGAGTGTATACATGAAGAGCTATCCACAGGCGTTCAGTATGCCAGACACCATCGCACCCAACAGCCGTTTCGGTACATGTAACGTGTGCCATCCTCAGGGGTTCATCTGCCAAAGTAAGTATAAACAGAGCTGCCTCCATAACCATTTAAAAGCAAGTCCACATTTGACCCCCCGGTCACTAATCTGTCAATTGACATATTTATATGCCTGGTCAAAAGAGATATATTAAAACAATGGTCAAAGGGCGGGATTAAATATCATAATTTGTCCGTGGACGAACGTAAGGCCATAAAATCATTGCAAAATAACAAATCACTTGTAATTACCCCAGCCGACAAAGGGGGCTCAATAGTTTTATTAGATAAAGCTATGTATACAAGAAAGGTACAGCGCCAATTGGCGGATGAGAATTGTTATCAACCACTTAGCATTTATGATGGCCTATTTTTGAGCTCTTTTGCCACACTTGATCTATTGATTTATGGACTGTCTGAAGATATGAGCCATTATACGGATACCTTTTCATCGCCTGCCTCAAGTATTGCTATGCTGCTTATGTTTTTAATGTGATTTTTCAACATTATTGGTAAAACATTTTTGATACTTTGGGATACATGATTCCTTTGATGCTTCAATAAATATTCAACGCATTATGGAGTGCTGACTTTGTCTCGTTGTGGACAATTCTTTGGTTTATGCTTCTTCAGTCTGGCACCCGAATCTAGTACATCTTATTATGAGTGTGCACCTAGGTGCCTCACGCCCACCTCAGTATCGCACCACACGTGTCCTGTCTCCAGCCCCCCACCCAGTACTCCCATGTGTCTATAGGGATGATTCTCCCAGCCCCCCTCAGTATTCCTCATCATGTGCCTCCAGCCCCCCTCAGTTTTCCCTCATATGGGCCTCCAGTCCCCTCTCAATATTCCCTCAATTGTGCCTTCAGCCCCCCTCAGTATTCCCCATCATGTGCCTCCAGCCTCCCTCAGTATTCCCCCATATGTTCCTTCAGCACCCCTCAGTATTCCCCATTATGTGCCTCAAGCCCTCCCTCAGTATTCCCCCATATGTGCTTCCAGCCCCCTCAGTATTCCCCCATATATGCCTCCAGTCTGTCCCCTTTTTACTTACCTTTCTGTCCCTCTTTACTTCCTCCTCCGCGGCGCTCTCCACATCACATGCATACAGGATACATACATGCGGTAGCTCATACAGGAACGTCCTGTATGAGCGACAGTCTCCATAGCGGGGAGATCACGCCAGCTCTGCATGCACACACAGAGCCCGGGCCTATGGAGATAATGATTCCCACAGCTGCTACCGCTACCACGGTGTCAGGGGCCAGGGCCAGATTTCAGGTGGCCATGGTCCCCTGTGGGAAATCCGTCCTTTAAATCCATCTTTAAGACCGCGTATATGCAATCTACATTGCAAGAAGTAACGTAGATTACATTACAAAATTACTTTGCATGCACAGTAGCACTTTTCTGAAAACCCTGTCTGTAAAAGCAATGCTGCCGGAGCTCTGCATACGGCCCATTATCTTTACCCTCACCCTCCCCTCACCACAGCTTAACCTTAACTCTCCTTTAGCATTACCATCCTACTAACCGTCACCTACCAGCATTATGGGCCTGATTTAGAGGCTTAAAATAAGAACTTAAAGTTACACCTGGGCTAAACCATGTTGATTTCAAATTTCATTTGTTGTAACAGTATTATAGTTAAAAGGTGATGTTACCCAGCTCAAGTCTAATTAGCAGTTTAAAAGTGAAGCTGATCAGGTATCTGTGTACAATAAGTAAAAGCAAAGCATTCTCCCTGAATGCATATAATAAAATTAACTTGACACCCCCTGAAATCAACATGGTTTTGCCCAGGTGAAACTTTAAGTTCTTATTTTCAGTCTCTGAATCAGGCCCTATATCTCTAACCCAAACCCTAAAAGGAACATTAAAGTAACATTAGTAAAAATACATGAACTTATTCATCCAAGTCCAAGTTCAAGTCACTGTTGAGTTTAGTATTCCAAACACTTGTCCCATCGAGCATAGAGCAGGCATCATCGTTGAATGCAGAAACGTTGATCCTTTGTCTTTGTCGAGGGTCTCACTGTCAGTCCAGAGCTCCAGTCCATTGGTGATGTGCGAATTGCATATGTGACCATATCCCAAGAGGTAACCCGTAAGTAGAGGTAAACATGGTAGGAAGAGGGAGGAATATACAATCTCTCCTTACTCTCTACTATGATCCAACCAACATACTTAATAACAATCAAAAAGGCAACTCCAACATTATTACAATGCAATAAACGCCAAAAGCTAATTATCAGACAGCTAACTGGACGTTAGCTCTAGCCCAAAGTAGCAAGAACCTTGTACAATAAAAGTACACCTAAATGAAAATGAGAAAAGAAGTGGAAAAAAACTTCACCATGTATATTTACTAGGGCTGGAACTACCATTGGTGCAACGGCATCGAGGCCCATGCTGAAACTAGGGCCAACAGCTGTCATCACCGCACTGCAAAGCTCCCTACCAGGTTACTTGGGATATCATCAGGGCTAAGGCATATTTTTTGCACCTGGGCCCACAACTCTCTAGTTCCCCCTCTGATATTTACCTGTGCCTTCATCTGCTTTCCCACCAGTCTATTAACAGTCCAAAAGAAGGGACATGTGGCCAACACCAAAATCCAAAAAGAAGGCAACACCATTTCCTGCATCCATTTGACTCAAACCCAAATTGCTCCCTATTTCCCCCTCCACCACCCTAATCCCGGCTATTTCTTTGGCACCAACAGGCTTGAATTTAATCCCCTTCATCCCAAGACGAATCTGTGAAGATATACCTTAGAACTATGACGATTTTCTTTGACGAGAAAACCAAATCTGTTTGATAATCTTGTTCCTATATCTGTGACAATTAGATATCTAAAAAAAAATAAAAATTACAATTGCACAATAATATAACAGTAATTCTATAGTCAGTTTTTCAGTCACAGTATTACTCATACTGCTCATGTGCTTCCTTTATATCTTCAGTCTTTTTATATTATTTCTGATAGTTGACTTGACTACATAGATGTAAATATAGTTCTATGAAACTCTTGTCTTAATGTTGTATTTTGTTAAATTTTGATCATTAACAAAGTGTAAGGTTTTAAGAAAAGTTCCTGATCTGTGCATACACCAACTTGTGTGAAGTTTTCTGGGTGAATTGCTACAGCAACTTAGAGGAGGATGGGTGGTTGGTTCACAGCATATATCTTGGAGGTTTTAAGGGGAGCCTCCTGAGGGGAGTTGAATTTTAATTTAAAAACATACATCAATGAACCAATATAGGAACTTTCATTGTTAGAGTTAGGACCACCATCTCAAAAAGGCCTTGACGGTGGCTGGTGGCTTATCATAAATTTGCAAATCTATGTAACAGATATTTCTGCATTTTATTTTGCAGATAGAATTATATAGTCTGGTTAATGGCAGTGTTGCTGGGGCATTTTCTTTCCTCTGTTTCTGTTATAGCAGTTTACCCCCAGGCCTTTCATGTACCTGTTTGTATTAAATTATAAATTGATCTGAACAACCACTATTTTGTGAAGTGACAACTATTGACCAGTGAGCCTTACATTAGAAGCAGGGAAATGGATGGAAGTACTTTTAAATAAGCAAACTGTACAATACCTTAAATACAGCAAGTTACGGGGTACCAAGCAGCATTGATTCACTCGAGGGAAATCATGTCTAAGAAATCCTACACATTTCTTTGGCCTTCACTAAAGTAAATAGATTAAGTGGAAATAGCTTTCACTAAGGCTTCTGACACTGTGCAACTTTGCAGACTGTTAAAATGATTTGTGATATTACGTGTGGTATTAAGGGGAAAATATGCCTTTAAGCAACAAAGATATGTAACAGGGTAGACACACCAGAAGGGTGATCTAGCTACAATGGAAGAATGGTCAATAGTGTGTTTATTGCAATTTAAAGCCTTAAAATGCAAAATCACTCAAAATCCCCAACAGCTTTAAATATCCTTACCAGCACTACTCTAAAAACTAATGAGGAGGAAAGGGACCTAGGAATTACTATTTCAAGTGACTTATTGGTAGTTGAGCAATGTAACAAAGCAATGAAAAAAACAAGCCAGATGCTTGGTTGTATAGGCAGAGTGTAATAGGTTGTGTTAATTTAGGAGCTGGAGACAGACATCAGCATCAAGGTTGCTGTTACATGATCATCAAGCCCCACCCATCCCTAGTAAGTCTAGGGATTACAACAGATATGAGTAGCTGGTCGGGACTTGCAGGAGCTTTGCCGGCTCTCCCGGGATACCGGGAGAACTGCCCAAATTTCGGGAGTCTCACGGATATTCCGGGAGAGTCGTCAACCCTGCAATTACTCAAAAAAAAATGCTGTACATTGGGACTCCTCTTGATAATATTATAGTAAACATGGAAACATTTTAATAATATTGCTCAACCTGAAGAAATCTTGCAGCTGTATAGAACTATATTAGAAGAACAACAAACATATATAAATAGTACTTTAATAAAAGCATAAAACATTAAAATGACATTTCAATCAGTAAAATGCATCTTGTTTCTACAGAGTCCTAATCTAAGCTATAAAAATTCTATGCAAGTAATACATATCTTGGTATTAAGATATTAGCTTATATAACATTAAGCAATTTAAAATTAATAATAATAATGTATATTTATTAAAGCATATTTTTCAAGTAAAAAAAAGTAATAAAAATAACATAAGATTGTAAAGATTGCTATAAATTTTAGCTGGAACAAAATGTCAACAAGAGCTCTGTTTACAAAAAAAAATAAAAATGTAAAATTAACAGATCCACAAGAATCTGTTCCAAAAAAAACAATTGTTGAATCGGGTAATAGAATCCATATATGAGAGAGTGTTCTATAGGTTGTTCTACATATAAGACATAACTACCGTCCTCTTAACATAGAGAATTTCATTACACAATGGAATAAGTAAACATTTGCTAAGTAGCAATTGTCCCTACTACGACAATGCGATTTTGGGTTAGAGATTAAGGTCTGGATTCAGAGTTTGGGAGTAAGGGTAAAACAGGTGTAAGTATACAGCTCAGCTATACCATTTTGCAAAGTAAGGGGTGCTAACTAATCCTATATCTTTCATATGCAGGGAAAATACATTAATTTTGCACACATAACTCAAATACTGCATAGCTTTATGTTTAATCTATGAAACAGAGTTGAGCTAAGAAATTTCACCTCTTAAATATAATTTTGCTTTTATAATTTAAATTTGCCTCCCCCGCAGTATTACTCAGGTCTACACTTGCACCTAAAAAAAGGTCTAAGTGCAGCTCTGAATCCAGGCCAAAATATCTACATTGTCGTTTATAAAAGTTGCTCACCTTAATTCTCCAAATAGGCTTACAGGATGATTCTCTCTCTGTATAACATGACAAGAGTTTTAGTTCTAGTATCTCAATGCTTCCCATATGTAAATAATGATCTATTACACAGATCCTGTTGATGTATAAGCTAATTTCTGTAGATTTTTATCTGCTTGGTTTGTGGTCAGTGATTACATAATCTCTGCTAAAATTTCAGTGGAGGCTAGATCAAATAGGGCTAACAGGAAGAGGAACTGCAAATAAAGTGAAATATAAAATGAACAAAACTTTTAACAATTTTGGTTTATATTTTGCATTTTCTCAGTTCTTAATTTTATATGCACTGATAAGTAGAGACGATCTTTTTGGATCCAAAGTTTGGATACATAACACAGTTAATCTCACCAAATTCAGATTTAAAATTGAGACAAAACACCATTTTCCCAGATATGTTGGATCTCGTAAGTTTGGATTCTGTAGTAGGCTCATCCTCATGGTTTGACAGTCTTTTCAGATGGGAGAGTTGAGGAGAAAAGTTCCTAGATAACAGTAGCTGTGGTGTAGAAGTGTAGATAGATAGTGATACTATCAAGTTGTGTGGATAGTACTGACCGGCTCTTTTATAAATCAACAGCCCCTATTAGGACTCTCAGTTTTGTTTTTTATAAATATAAAAACAGTAAAATGGTCGCAACTTTCCTGCCTTCAAAATTAATGGTAGCTGGACACTGCGCATATATTTTGTATGTTTGGAGGAGATGGTAGTGTACATTCAGTGTACAATAGATTGTAAAAGGCATAGCATCATTCTCATTTTTATGTGCCTTGTAATAATCTTCAGTTCTCCTCTACATTTGAGTCATACTTGACACCTTTCGGGATTTCCAGGAGACTCACGAATTTCAGACATTGCGTCCAGATTCCCAGGAAAGCTGGCAGGGCTACCAGATATTTTGGGGCCCGAGGCACATCTTCTGTGCCCACCTCCTATGCGACGTCATTTTTGACGTCACATGGGAGCGGGGTTGCCGCGGAACTGTATTACCAGTGGGCCGTATGCAGGGAAGGGTTTCCCTGTGTATTGGCCTGCTATTGTACAGCTATATATATGTAAAGCTTATGCTTCTGTAGAGCCCATGCTAGATCTTTGCAAGCTCCATCAGCTCCAGGGCCTGAGACAGTAGTCCCGGCTGTCGCCCCCTGATGGCGGCCCTGAAAGCCGGAAAACCTACCGGATATGGGCATTAGGCAAGTGTTATAATGCAAATCACTGCCTCAAGCTCGAAGTGTTACTAAGGATAGATGAGGATTGATGACATCCTTACAAACCAAATGAGTGACAGCTTTGGTTAGGCAGGGGTGGGGGTTCTGTTAGTAATTTACATAGATCACACCCTCAAGCTCCACCCCCATGCTGCCGTTTCTTTTTTCTCCTGGCAGCGTAAGTTACACTAATTACGTATGACAGAGGAGAGTGACATGGGGAGCTTAATCCCCTCTCTCGTGTGGATTTAAACACCCCTCCCCCGCACGGAGTGTACGGAAATTGGGCCTGATCCAGAACAACGCATCGGAGCGAATTTAAGTGTGGCGGAGACATAAAATCGCCTATTTCTAAGTACTGCGCATGCGCACCATAGAAAATACGCTCATTAGCGTAGCGTAATTGTGAACGTATGGGCCATTCACGTATTTGTCACATAAATACTTACGTGTGGGCGTGCCAATTTTACGTGAGTCAACAATACGTTCAATTTACGTGAAGAAGGTGGAGGTTTATATGTAAAGTGTACAGTATGGGCATGCTAAGCGGCGTACGTTTACGTAGTCTATACGTCCATTAGCGGACGTAGGCTGTTACGCGAAAAATAGTTAAGGTAGGTTTGGGAAGCGGAACTCGGTGAAATACGTACATTCAAGGGGTGTGCCTAGGGGAGTGTATAGAACATACGCGTGCGAAAATACGTTACGTGTGGAAACGTATTGCACACGTAGTTCTGGATCTACCCCATTGTGCGGTGTGTGGGTGTGGATCAGGTCCATAATCTTCTATATTATACATGCATACATTTAAACAATTAAAAACACAATTCCATTTAATTTTGGAGTCTGCTGCATTACACCTGTCAGTCTGTGTCAGTACATTTCTGTCTATATAAAGGTGTATAAATTCCCTGTACAACCCATTCAGCTGCCCACACACAGACACTCTAATACCAGGATACAGATTTTGGCTCGCATGCTGTGCACTAAAGCTCTGTAACAATCCACTATGTATAAGTCCTTACAATAAACACAGCCCTTATTTCACACCTCTGCGTCACTACTTACACATATAAGAGAAATCAGTGGGTAAATGGTTTGTGTCAGTTACTATGGTCTTACTGACTGAAAGTATAAGTATTTGCATCAGAATACTATGGTAATAATAGTACAACTTATTTACTGTACAACACCAGTTACATGCACAATGGGACAGATATTTACTGATCAATGGAAAGAGCAGAGAGAAACTTCTACATTAGATTTACATTAAACTGAGTTGCTCAAACAATGAAGAAGAGACACATTACAGATCATCATTATGTGCAATATAACAAGATGTCTGTGCAGAGTTTACTTGTATTTGCGATTGAAGTGTGTAAAAGTGAGATGATAGATTTCATACATCTGTATTGGGAATCTCTTCATTGTCTCTGGCTTTCTAGGGGTCTAGTTACAACACTTATTTATTACTGTTTTTTGCTCAGGTGCTAATGAAGCCATTAAAGTCTCTCTAAAATCTTGTCCTATGAAAACATAGATGATGGGATTAATGCAGCTGTTACAGCAAGCAAGAAAGAAAGTTACAACATCTATAAAAATAATTATTTTCCCCGTGTAAATAAGCTGATATAATTTGATGAGTGTAATATGGGCCCCAGCAGATAAAGAAACAGATGATAAGAGCGGTGATGACTCTGTAGGGTCTCTGAGACGTGTTTGTTCATTTAATTTTCATAAGTTTGAAACAAATTAAAGAATAACAAATAGTAGTGATTACGAAACACATAGTCAAAAGGGTGATTAGCATATATTCAATGGGGGGATTTAAATCAGAGTAATGTATAAAAAAAATAGTACTGAAACCCAGTTAAGATCAGACTCATGACCCAAATGATGGCTGCTGTTATGTGGACATGTTTAGATGTTCTATGCGTTTTATGCCAAAGTGGACACATTACTGATATACAGAGATCAATGCTCATGGCCGTGAGGAAAATGACACTGGCGAATACACTTAAAAACACTGCAGTATGACCAATTTGCCTATTTTTTTCTTTATAACGTACCCACTCCTCCCAGGCCCGATGATACTCCTGTAATGTCTTCGGGGCCAGTGACCTGTTTGCCAGCTCCTCTAATCCGGGTGTACAATCTGCCACAGATAAGAAGGACATGACAAACCAGCATAACAAGCATCAGGCACCAGCTCCCAAAAACACGACCATTGGCAGCAGGATAACGCATCTGCTACCACATTGTCTACCCCAGGAACATGTCGAGCCCGAAAAGTAATGTTGTGCTTCAAGCAATGTAGAACCAAAAAAACGCAACAATTTTATCATTGGGGGTGAAGACGCTCTCTGTCCATTGATAGCCTGAACCACCCCCTAAGTTGTCTAACCAAAATAATATATTGCGATTCCGCAATTCTTCAGCCCATAAAACCACCGCAACTATCAACTATCAAATTGGACAGCAGCCCTAACTGACTACAGGACGCAGCACACCATTGTCCTTGGAAAAACGCCCCAAATCCTTTTGATCCGGCTGCATCTGTAAACAGCTGCAATTCCCTCTTTGACGCCAGTCTGGTCTGCCATATGCACACCCCATTAAATTCACTTAGGAATGACGCCCAAACTCCCATGTCCTCGCGCATTGCTGAACTTAATGCAACAAAGTGATGTGGCAAACGAACCCCGGCCGTAGCTCTCTCAATGCACCGACAAAACACACTCCCCATTGGGATCACTTTACACGCAAAGTTCAACAAGCCGAGAAGGAATTGAACTTTCTTTAGAATGGCCCATCGCTGGGACATAAGGTCCCTCAAATCCTCCTCTAAACGCTCCACCTTATCGAAAGGCAGCCTACAAATCCCAAGCACTGTGTCTACCTCCATGTCTAAATAGGTTAAACACGTCGTAGGACCCTCCGTTTTTTCCTCTGCAACCGGAATGCCAAATTGATTAAACAAATTTAAGGAGACACGCAGAACTTGCTCGCATGTCACAGAATCAGCCGGACCAATGAACAAGAAATCTAAATAAATAAATAAGTAAAGAACTCATGATTTGACACCTGCCGAACGCATCAATGCAAAAAGGTACTAAAACGCTCAAAGTAGGCGCAAGTGACGGAGCAGCCCATGGGCAGACAGCGATCAACAAAAACCTTGCGGCAGCTTAAACCCATAAATTTAAATGAGTCTGGATGAAGCGGTAGTAGTCTAAATGCAGACTCAATATCCAATTTTACTAAAAGGGCGCCCTTGCCACAGGACCGCACCATCTCCAGCGCCCCATCAAATGACTGATACACCACTCTGCACTCAGCCAGATCAATGGCATCATTAACCGATAATCCAGCTGGGTAAGACAGGTGCTGAATAACCCTGAACTTACCGGGCGTTTTCTTTGGAATAACCCCTATCGATGAAATGACCAAATTCTCGATAGGGGGTGCAGAGAAAGGGCCAGCTATCCTCCCTGATTTCACTTCCTGCTTGATTTTTCGCATTAAAATGCTTTCATGCTGCTTGGCCGATTTCAAATTATCTCTACATCCCGTATCGACAATGCCCTGTATTGGCAACTTAAACCCGAACTGAAAACCTAACTGCAAAAATTTAGCAACCACCCTATCAGGGTAAACTTTTAACCAGGGCTCCAAGGCTTCCAATCTAATGGGGGAGGGGGCCTTGCCCAGGTGGCTTGTTAACGGACGTATAAAACTCGTAAAGTGACGGCGCTGCACTCGACTCAGTTAACGCAGCTGCCTCATCAGGATCCAACCTGATTAAATTAAACTTCAAACACAAAAAATCCTCAAACTTGAGGAAAAGCAGCGCTGTATTCTGGAGCCCAAAAATATTGTAAATTAATCTCACAGTGATGGCTGAATATTAACAACACCAATGTAAATTGTAAATAATTTTTATTTCTCATAAAAAATATATATATATAAAAATCGCCAGAGTATTCCTTAGTGTCCAACCAGATACTAACAACTACCGCATATAGCAATGCACCATATACTGAATTTTCACATTACATAACAATGGATTAAAAATTGGAGCAACACAAGAGAACATTCCCCAGACAAAGTAGCAGTATTTCAATAGGACTAGGGAAAAGAACTCAAATGATCCAATAAAATAGAACAGTTCAATGTTGATACGTACCGGGTGGCCAGCCCGTGTACAAACAATTGATAAGTAATGAGATCTTAGGTAGTACCTCAGATGCCGTCTGAACTTTCAGGAGTCTCTCTCCGTGTACTTTACCGCAGCATGCAATAGACATAACAGTCCTCACACTTGTGAAACAGATGTCAGCTGACACGTTGCTCCGGCAACAAGTCCACAGCAGGGACGGCACAAGCAAGTCCTAAATCGTGTCTCCCGTTAAACAGCCTGGACAGCTGATAATGGTCACGTGAGGACTCCGGAGGTAAATACAGGTAATCCTGACTGATACCAAGTGTCACAGGCTGCTGAATGAATGCGCCCATAATGTAGCTCACAGAATTAGCGACGTGACACAGAAAGTTCTCCAATCGGCTCAGAGGTAGGGTAAATTCAGAAAGGTTGCACAGGAAATCATTGGCGATCGCCAGCGACGTGTTTCGTGTCCATAGGGGCACTTTCTCAAGCTGAAGCCTTTCACATGTTGGCCCTCCTTTATAGGAGGTTCATAATTGCTTAATGAGGCACCTGCTCCGTTGCCATAGCTTCACAGAGACTTAGAAGTCTTTACCAACCAGTTCATGGCATATATTCAAAACTTTAAAAAGGATATAATCCAAATAAATATACATTCAGATATATTTCCACAACAATATACATACATTGGTGTTGTCAATAAAACATACAAAATCTAGAAATACAAAAAATAACGGACGTCCCTCGACCCGCGCTAGGTTTAATGGCGCGGCGATCTTTTGCTGGATGCAAACCTCCGCAATGGGCACATGCATGCTGAAACCTACACTCCGCCCCCTTTGTGCATCGCCCATTGTTAAGGCGAAACACTTTCCCCGATTGACATAGCTTGTTTTTGGGGCGCCCATGGATTTACGAAAGGACTGAGTCACACCCGTAGAAGCCATAGTTCGCGATAGGCGCATAAACACCTCCGTATCTTGAATTGAAAAATGTATTACCGGCGGGCCCTCTTGTTTTTTTCTAAAATCTTCATCATAAATTCTCAAAAAACCCAGTGACCCATTAACGTATAAATCTTGTATAAGATGGAGGTAATGCCACAAAGACGCCTGTTCCGCTGATCTATGCTCACCGTATAACAGGGCAAATTTACAAAACCCCTTAAGCCACCTGGGAAACGTTTTGTATGCCCCCTCTCCGATGCCACCTTTCGCCATAGCCGCCGTTAGCGCATTATTACCTTCATGCATTAAAGTAAATACATCAACAAACTTTCCTTTTTTAATTCTGTCCTTCACCAAAGACCTAATATCCCATAATGCTGCGGTATTATCGCAAGGATAAGCTGGTGCTTTAGGAGCCACTGTTTTTGTCTTTCGCTTACATTTACCGCTACACCCCCTTCAACACGTGCTGCTAGAGTCTTTTTTAACAATTTAATTACGCTAGTAGGTGTAATCTTTGAATCAGTTGACCCCTTGTCAGACGACCCAGAATTAGAAGAAGACAGTGCTGTTTCAATGCCCGATACCGGGACTAACTCACCTGTACCGACCGGTTGCGCAGTACCTTCAGCAGATGAAGACGGCCCCGCAGCTGGCTCACCTGGATGTTCCACACTTCCGCTCATGGGACCTGGAGCAGATGCTCTTGACTCTGCAATTACATCACAATTAATAGCCGGAACTGAACCCAAAGGAGCAGCATGACTCACATTCCCTGGCGCTTGGCTCGCATTAATCTGTGACCCTGGAGCAACCATACCTGGCCCAGCTACAAACGGATACCCAAACCAATTTGGCGTCTGAGCTGATGTCCCTTCACCAGATGTCTGCATCTGCGGCACAACCATCATTGGAAAAGGAAAACCATATACCCCCATATGCGGATACATAGGTGCAGACATGGGCCATACCTGATTCTGCCCCACCCCAGCCGGCAGGGGGAAACAGTTAGCACTTTGAACAGCCGTGGGAATAGCGGCGTGCGCACCCGTGGACCATGATCTACCGCGGCTCCCCGCAGACCCCGATTTTGACCTTCTCTGCATGTCTGAGGACCTCTGGGACTCATTCAAAACAGGCATACTCAGTGCTCCTTGAGATGCTTCAGAATCTGATATATGGGAAACCATGGACAGGCTGGGCCCTATCATTTCCTGCCCACTGTCCTCTAACAGCTCTCCCTCACTTACAACTAATACACCCCCATCCTCACAGCTAGTCTCCTGCAACTCCTCCACCCTCCCCTTTCCACTACCACCAGACTCCCCCACATGCCTACTCTTTCTGGCACATTTTCCACCCTGAGATCGTCTAATGGGCGGGGGGGGGGGGCAGCACTACTCACACTCTGAAGAGCGTTCCCCGCTCCGTTCACCTCCTGCACTGCCAACCTCCGTTTTCCTGTATTGCCCCTGCTTCCGATGGCGGCCGCCATCTTGGAAGCAGGAGTCCGGCACTCCGATGACGACTTCCGTTGCGCACCGGAAGTCGTCATCAGTGACGCTTCCTCCTGCCAGAACCTGATTGGCGCGGATCGGCTGCACTGCGGCCACGGCATCCTTCCCGCCAAACCTGCCGGAGCTTGCCCCTGGACCAGGTAGGAGCTTCCAACCGCACCGGACACCGGCCCGCACGCAACCGACAAGGGGAGGGAGCAAAACAAATTAAAAAGAAAGAGCTCAGCAAGAATAAAGCAAGAAACAGAAAGAAGGAATAGAAAAGCAGACAAGAGTGAAAGCAGAAGAAAGAGAAAGGATAGCAAGTGACAAGAATCTATGCGAAGAGCAGATAGACAGACAGATAGCTGAGTGATACTTAGCCACTGATCCACCGATGCTCTCTGCGAGAATTCGAAATCGAGTGTCAACCCCCCTAACTAGTAACAATATACAACCTCCCCAGCCCGCCCCTCCCTGCATAACCCTAACCAATCCCTATCTTACTTCATTAACCCCATCCCCATCACACCATACTCCCCACCCCTTTATGTTGCCTAGTGATACCCAACTTGTCGCCTATGCCCCTTCAGGCCTATCAGGCCTTCATGTTTTATAGTAAAGCTAGTCAGTATCTGTGTGCAGTAAGAAATTCAAAGATATATCCCTGCATGCAAAGAATATAATTACCTTGACTCCCCCTGCAATCAACATGGTTTAACCCATTTCAAACAATTGCTTAAGTCTGGATCCAGCCCGAAGAGAGTAACTACTACAGTACTAGAGGGTTAGATACCAAAAGAGCCACTTCTAGACAGAGCCAAAAAATAAAAATAATTTTTTGAACCCAACCCCTCAAAAATAAAACAATTTCTGCTAAACACAACTTTTCTATTTTATAACATATTCTAAACTGACTTACCTTTGCTGTCTACTTCTACCTCTTCCCCTTTCCTCTGAGCCTGAACGACACTAACCTAACCGCGTCCTTCACATAAAAAGTATTGGTTATACAAGCCTACTACAACATCTCTGTAGTGCTGAATCTGTTCCCGTAATTGTTAGGTCAGGGTCATTAAATGAAACAGATGAATTAATGAAACAGCACCAGGCCTGGTCCTAAGAACATTTCATGTAATGGGTAATACCACTGTTTTATGAGGAATAACACTGTAACTGGGATATTCTATTGTGCTGAGCTGCTGAGACATTAACGGGAGCTATAGTCACATATATTCAGTTCCATTAGTCATCTTAGGTTCTCACTTTCATTGTCCCTTT
>WWET01004145.1:129778-140971 GCA_011038615.1 Limnodynastes dumerilii
TGCTGTTCTTCTGTTACAGCAACCCCTCTGAGCTGATGTACCATGCATGCTTTAAAACATACACACACAAAATGGAGGTTGAGCAAGGGTCACCAAACAGAGAATCCTTGAAAGTGGCTGGTGGCTTACCATATATTTGCAAATGTACGTAACAAATATTTCTGACTTTTATTTCACAGATAGAGGACCGTGTTCACAGATCCGTTTTCACGTGAAGTTGCGTGCGTATTTTTAGGCAAGCTTAAACTGCGCATGTGTAGTAACTTTATTTACGTAAGTTACGTAGAATATACGCACATAAGTGCATTAGGCACAGACTTATGAATCGCACTTGGGGACATACGTGGGGAGGGGCATGGTTGTAATCCGTACGTTCAAAGTTACGTGAGACTTGGTGGGGGGATGCATTTAAATGGGCATTTGAGGGCCCGGTTAGATAGATATGCCCATACGTACCTTACCTTACTTCCGTAACTACACACGTAGAGATAAGGGTGCTCTATGGTGGTGTAAATCACCGACAGCAAGGCCGTCCGTGTAAGGGGAGTGTCATGGGTGTTACCTTGCGTTGTGCGTATCCTTAAAAAACAGATCTCTTAATCCGGTCCGGTATTTATTTATATTTATTTACTATTTATAATTAGTTACTAGTAACTAATTGAATTGATTAATTATTAATTGTATGTGTAATGAGCATCTAAATAAATACTAATATATTCCTGCTAAAACAAGGAATATGAGACTGAAAATCCAGACATATGCCCATATTTATGTGTTGATCTATGCATGTTCCCACAACACTGATCCCTCTCTAACTGTAGCAGAGAATACCTCCACTTACTGTGAGCTGTCGGAAAGAGGAGATACAACATGTAACTGAAGTAGGAGACATTCCCATAAATGTGTGGCTGGGGAGCTCTACACTTCTGTGGAATCTCTTGAATCTAATCAGGAAATGGTCGACATTTCTTTTTTTTCTTTAGACAGCCAATAATCCCCAGGTAAGTTGACACTAGGGAAGGTTTCCATAGGGGCATAGGACTATAAAAAAAAAACCCTGATTGTAGACTTAAGATATTGATGTGATCAGATCCCTGGGCAAATGATTTGGGTGATCTGCTATAGTTGGTCTACACTACAACAGACATTCATGGCTTTACATCATACTCACTCTCATGGCAAGGATGGTGCTAGGTATCTGTTTTAATCATTGCTTTTTAGAGGAATTGGAAGAGTTGCTAAAGCCGACATACACAATATTATCCAAAATCTTGAGTTATGATTTTCCCCTTGATCCTTAAGTATACTGGGATGGATTCAGACCTACGTTTCCATTACGTTTCAAGGCATAGCATATTTACGCTAGCGTATTTACTATGCACTCCCCTAGGCTGTACGTACTTTTGCCGTTTTACGCTTGCCAAACCCTACCTTAACAAAGCATAACTACTGATGTACGTAAAGGCTTCATGTACGTAAGTGCCTAAGCACGTCCATACTGTACGATTTAAATGCCTCACCCAGTCTCCGAAGCGTAATTACGGGTGTCGTATGGATGTCCCACCCCTTCGTTCAAAGTTATGCTGTTGATACGAGGCTGGTACGTACGTTGAGAGTTACGTGGCGTAACATCTGCCACGCACATGCGCAGTACATACAAAACAGCGTTTTTAAGTCACCAGCTAGCATATGTAGCTCAGGATCTACCCCCACTGTTCCTGAATAACAAATAGAAAGGCTGAAACAATTACATAAACATACAGTATCTATTTACCTCTGCCTACATCAGCTTACCCCCCAGTCTAATAACAGCCCAATGGGAGAAATATGTGGGCAACACCGAAATCCCCCCAAAAAAGGCAACCCCACCTCCCTAACTCTGGCTTATCCTTTGTACCCCACAGCCTTAAGGTTTAATCTCCTTCAGCTGTACCAAAGCTGAATCAGAGAAATCATACCTTAAAATGCTGATGATTTTCTTTTGATGAACCCGAAACCTGTTTGATAATTTGTGTTTAATACCGGTAGCAGTTAAGTATTATCTGAAAAACAAAAAGAAAAAAGAACACTTGTATAATAATATAACAGTAATTCAGTAGACAGAAGTTCGAATAGAGCATGATACATAATGCTTTCATGAAAATGTTTAGTGATAACAATAATAATAATCATTCTAAGCAAAATAAAAAATAAGATTCATTTTGCAGTCATAATAGAGCATGATACAAAGATGAAAAGAAAGAAGAAGAAGGAGAATTCACTGAGATGTGATGGGTACCTTAAGTCTGTGAAGATGTTCTATCCTTCTTCTTGTTACATCAGATACAATATCTCACATATTGTTCATGTGCTTTTATATTTTCAGTCTTTCTTTATTATTTATGATAATTGACTCAGTTGAACCTAGAAGTAAATACATTTCTACAAAACTTTTGTCTTAATGTTGTTTTTGTTACTTTTTCCTCAATTACGTGTCTGCCTTAGAGTAATAAAAACATTTAAATAAAACATACTAATGTGAATTGGAAGTTTAAAAAAAAATATATATTTTCCTTATTTGTCTATTTCTTTTATTTGTGTCGTTGTCTTCTTTCAGTCTTTAGGAGAAAGAGGTGCACTGGGCTTTGTTTTTACCAGAAAAATATTTTAATGATGACCATGGTGAGATGGAGTAAGGTCTTGGGGATTATCCTTACTTATTTGAAGCTGTACGTTTAGACTTATCTTTTCAAGGAGTCCTACAAGATGATCTGTGAGGGTGGAATCTTCACAAACCATATGAAGGTGTTTTCCTCAATGACCTGGAAGTGTCCGGGGTAATTTAGTAAACCCCCATATGTTTTCCAGGAATTCTGGTGGCTAACACAGGGTTGTCGACTATCCCGGAATGTCCTGGAGACTCACGAAATTCGGGCAGTTCTCTCGGTATCCCAGGAGGGCCTACAAATCTCCTGCAAGTGACTTGAGGCCCGTGGTTTCATGGAAATTACGGCCTCAAATCCTGTCTCCCTGCCTAGCAACACTAGTATACTAGTGTTGTTAGGGACAGAGAGGGACTTAATGATGCAATTTGCATAAATTGTGCCATTAAGCCTCGCCCCCTGCATGCATCTATAGCTTCTCTCCAGGATCTCCCGAAGGAAAGCTGTTAAAAGCCGGCAACCCTAGTTTTATTTACTAGTAGTCTGGTTTTTAATTACCACCATAAATTTAGCAAAATCTATGATCTGTGATGTGTTTAATTATTATAGAGTCTCTATATCTCCATTTTTATGTGTTCTGTATTATTTGCCTGTGTAATGGTGACGTGAGAGGCTCACAACTGCTTAGTAGACATATAAGACCTGATCAAAAGTTTATAAACAAAACACCTTTGGATTGCAGGAAGGGCACAAAAATGTTGTGCTTTTACATGCAAGAAAACTACTTTCCTTTTGCTTGTTGAACACAAATATTGCAAGAGTGTGTTTTAAAACATTTGATATTTTTAAATGTAGCATTTTAATATTTGTAAAGTGTGTAGTTCTGTGTTATAACTTAGAATGATGATGAGAAAGTATTTGATTCAAATCCTGTCTGTGTAATCCTTGATGTTTGTAATATTATTTTCCACAGTGAGGTATCTAAAAGTAGATGAGAGCACAGTGTTATTTACTGAAACAACTGTATGCCAGAGGCAGCCCATGGCATAGGTGGCCGCCTAGGGCCCTGCAGATCAGGTGTCCCTAGGGGGCCCCACGCCTATACCTTGATGTTTGTAATATTATTTTCCACCTGTAATATTATTTTTCTCTTGTATCACATGTCTGTTGGGGACTCCAGGGAATATGTTAGTGATCTGGATCACTGGATTCAAGATGAAGAATATAAATTCTGTGTGGATCCTTCAGCTGACCTCATATGTTGTGTGTCTCTTTCTTTTAGTTTATTTTACTGTGTACTTTTCATTTTTTTCAGATATAATCTATTATATAAATATGACTGGCTATATTGCAGTCTTCTTAAGTGCATATGCCATTGTCATTTTCCTCATGGCCATTAACATTGATCGCTATATATATCAATAATCTATCCCTTTTGGCACGAATCTCATAAAATATCTAAACATGTCCACATCACAGCAGCAATCATTTGGGTGAAAAGTTTAATCTTAGAAGGGTTTCACCTCTATTATTATTATATAGTTTACTATGATCTGTCAACCACACTTGAATACATGTTGATTGTTCTTTTGACCATCTGCTTCATCATCATTATTATTTGTTATTCTATAATTTGCTTCCAACTTCTCATCACCTGTTTCTTTATCTGCTGGGGTCCATATTACAGTCATCAAATAATAAAGGATTATTTACGGTGGGAAATTAATTATTTGATGTATAATGTAGGTTTTCGTCTTACTTTCTTTATCTTTCTTTGTGTGTTTGTTTCTAGCTCCATTCACAACCACCACTGGCCTCCTCGGTACTGGCTGCCACGGCCATGAACACTGTAGTGCTTGGGAGGTTGTCTCCTAGGGCCCCGCAAATCCTAGAACCCCTGTTGTATGTAAAAGTAAAAAGTTAATGTGCCCTTTACCAAAAACCAAATCGGGTTTGCTAAGGTGTCTTGCTCTTACCCCAAAACTCTGGAACAGGTCCTATAAGTTTACCGAGCAGTTGTGAACCTTTCACATCACCATTACACAGACAAATAATACAGAACACCTAAAAATGGAGATACAGAGACTCTATGGTTATTAAACATCACAGATTTTAAAAAATTTATGTTGGCAAATAAAGAACTGACCACTAGTCAATAAAACAAACAAACAGAAAAACGAATCTACCCTTAGTTGTGTCGGCAACCAACTTCCCAGCAAAACAAAAGGGGGTTTACCAAACCAATCCAGAAACTTTCAGGTCATGAAGATTCCATCCTCACGGATCATTTTGTAGGACTTCTTCAAAAGATAAATCTAAATTTATAGGCTCAAATTAGTAAAGAGAGACCCCGAGACCTTACTATGTCCCAACATGTCTATGAGTCAAAAGCCCAATGCACCTGTTCCTCTTAAAGACCCGAAGAAGAAAACAATGACACAAATGAACAAAAGTGTCAAATGTGACAGACCTTAGTTTACTCAAGAGTTAAATAAGAATAAATATTATATGATTTCAAATTTCCTTCTTATATTAGTATGTTTTATTAAAATGTTCTTATTTACCTTAAGGCACTTTAATTACATAGAAACAAATAATGAAAGCTTCATTATTTCTTAATTAAGCAAAAGGTAACAAAAACAACATTAAGACAAAAATTTTATAAAAATTTATTTACTTGTATCCAGCCCAAATGAGTCAATTATCATGAATAATATAAAATAACCTGAAGATATAAAGGAAAAACATAAAAAATATGTGAACTACTGTAACTGGAATAACGAGGAGAAGGACAGATGATCGACACAGATTTAAGGTACCCATCTTAGGGAAGAATTATTATTATTATTATTATTATTATTACTAAACATTTTTTTGAAAGTACTATGTATCATGCTTTATCAAAATGTATGTCTACTGAAATACTGTAATATTATTATACATTATATTTAAAATTTTTCCTTTTTGTCTTTTTTTTTAGCTAATTGTAATCATCTCAGGAATTAAATACAATTATAAAACAGGATTCAGACTTGTCAATGAAAATGATTTACAAGCTAAGGTATGATTCCAGTGATTCAGCTTGGTTAAAACTAAAGGGCACCAAAAGCCAACACTGTGGGGGACGTATGGATAGCTGGGGTTAGGGTGGTGGAGTTTGGGTGGATGTTTCGGGAAAAGCCTGAAAGGGGAAACGGAGAGTAATTGGGGTCTGTGCCGAGGTAATACAGGAGGTGGGGTTGCCTTCTTTTTTTGAATTTTGTTGGTGCCTACGTTCCCTCCTTTTGGACTGTTAATAGACTGGTGGGAAAGCAGAAAAAGGCAAAGGTAAATGTACATGCTTTATCAAAATGTATGTCTACTGAAATACTGTAATATTATTATACATTATATTTAAATTTTTTCCTTTTTGTCTTTTTTTTTAGCTAATTGTAATCATCTCAGGAATTAAATACAATTATAAAACAGGATTCAGACTTGTCAATGAAAATGATTTACAATCTAAGGTATGATTCCAGTGATTCAGCTTGGTTAAAACTAAAGGGCACCAAAAGCCAACACTGTGGGGGACGTATGGATAGCTGGGGTTAGGGTGGTGGAGTTTGGGTGTATGTTTCGGGAAAAGCCTGAAAGGGGAAACGAAGAGTAATTGGGGTCTGTGCCGAGGTAATACAGGAGGTGGGGTTGCTTTCTTTTTTGAATTTTGTTGGTGCCTACGTTCCCTCCTTTTGGACTGTTAATAGACTGGTGGGAAAGCAGAAAAGGCAAAGGTAAATGTACATGATATAGATTTTTTTCTGCTGTTCTGGCTGTTATTTAGGTATACTTTATTGTACAAGATTATTGTAATGATGGCTTTTATGAAATTTTAGTTTTGCCTATTTGGGCAGGCAACATTACCTATCTAATAATTATGTTCTGTTCTTTAATTACAGTTCCCAATTTACTTATTAACTTATGCAGAGCGCTGCCAGAGTAGGTGTTTTTCTCCACTTTGTAATAATGTAGGAGTTGCATTCCAGATTGTTGCTTAGTATGTTAATTGGATCATAAGCTTTAGTCGGAAAACATTGGGCCGTATTCACAGTGCCATTTTTTGTGCGGAGTTCCGTGCATATTTTTAGGTTCGGAGTAACTGTGTAGTAACTTTATTTACGCTATTTACGTTAAATTCACGCACGGAAGTCCATTAGGCATGTACGTGCGAATTGCACTTGAGAACATATGTACGGAGGGGCGTGGTTAAAATCCCTTACGTGAAAATAGGTGGTGGGGGCATATAAATGACCAGTTGAGGGTGCGGTTAGCTACATACGCACACATGTAGGTATTAAACGCACGTAAATGCACACGTAGAGATAAGGAGCTCTATGGAGACGTAAGTCACCAAAAATGCGTCCGTGTGAGGGGAGTGTCATGGGCGTTGGCTTGCAACGTACGTGCTTATAATTGCGTTTGTGTGTGATTATTGCAATGGGAATTTCTTAGGGGGTTTAATCATGCAAAAACAGTATAAATATATTTTCAAGAGAATAGATTGCACTTAAAATAATATTCTTGTTGTTACATACCAATGAAAAGCAATTATGCAATAATTCTTAATTACAACATATTATATTTATGTACAAAATATATTATTATAATTTGAGCTGGAGTAATAAGTATATTATACTATTGTGACAAATATATTTAAGAAGGGGTCTCAGATGCTCTGCTGAAATAACAATCAGGTTTACTAATACACATGCAGCGCAATCTACCAAACTGACATATGATCAGATTATGAAATTATATGTAGTTTTTAACAAATAAATTTATGTTAAATCTTAAAGAAAAATAAAATAATAAGACAAAGTGGGAAACTGTTTAGAAACTGTTTAGAAATAGTTTTTTTAATATTTGATAACTGAATCTATTTCTGGAACGATAAAGAAAAAGAATAATTGTTAGTATCCACTCTCCTTTGGTGTCACTAACCTAAAGTATTGAAAAATACACAGGACTCAACCCTCAGTTCTGATTCTTTTGGGATCATGGACCAAATTCAAAGATAGAAAATAAGAGAGGAAAAAAACATATTTCAGGGGAAGTCAAGTTAATTGTATTCTCTGCATACAGGGACATATCTGTGAATTGCTTACTGTACACAGATACTGACCAGCTTTTCTATTACACTGTTATTTAGACCTGGGTCAGGAAACACCAACTCTCAACTCTAATACTGTTTACAACAGATGAAATAGGACTCCCCTGCCATCATGGTTTAGCCCAGGAGTAACTTTCCTCTCTTATTTTCAAACTCTGAATTTGGTCCTATATATTCAAACAGTAGATGCATATGGAACCGCAAGGTTGCAATATCAGCATACTTGTCCTATTAAGTAGTGCAGATGACCACACATGTGTGAAATGCAAAAGAAACTAAATCTGATCTTAATGAAAGAAACAAGGGCAAATTGTAACTCAGGCTTTGTATAATATATATCCTTTTTATGTTTGAGCGGTTCCACCAGTTCCCCTGGATAAAGATAAATAAATAAACTCTAGAGGCCAAATTTACTAAGCTTCAGGTTTGGAAAAGTGGAGATGTTGCTCATAGCAACCAATCAGATTCTACCTGACATTCTCTAGTATGTAATGGTAACGTGAGAGCTAGAATTTGATTAGTTGCTATGGGACACATCTACACTTTTCCAAACCCGCACATTAGTAAATCTGACACTACGAATTGACTATAAAGTGCCAATTTTTAAAATTGAGATTCCAAACAGTCTAAAGATGGCACAAATGAGCTTGTCGATGTGGCTGAGAGTCCTGTTCCTTTAAGAAGAACAGGCTTAAAGAAAAAAAATCTTAATTTATGCCCCTAGAGCCTAAGGGTCCTTATACAGAGTTTTTTTTTACAAAATTAGTTAAAGTTATAGATTATAATTGGCCCAAAGTTGGAGGTAATTTGAATAGATATAAGAGAGCTCTAAAGAGAAGGCAAAGGTGGGATATAATAGCAGCTTTCACATATATCAAGGGTTGTGACCAGCTAGAGGAGGGGGCATTATATAAAGGAAGAGGTGTAATAGAACACAAGGACTTGAATATAAACTGGAGGGTGGTAGATTCAAAAGGAAATGTGTGGAAAAATTACCTCACTGAAAGGGTGATAGATAAGCGGAATAATCTCCCATCTGAGGTGGTTGAGGCTAACACAGTAGAACAGTGTAAACATGCATGGGATAAATATAATGATATCCTAAATCTCAAACTAAATTGAGAGTAAATAGGGTCTAGGGTCAGTATAGTTTTAAATAAACAACTAGGCAGACTGGAAGGGCCACGTGGCTCTTATCTGCCAGCACTTTCTATATGCACAAGGACAGACTCAATCCTCCTGGTAGACCAATAGTCTCAGATATTGAATCTGTTACTTCTAGAGTTCAGAATTCATGGACATATACATAAAAATATGTTCCATTGTTGGATTTTTTTTTCATTAAAGATTCCATACAGGTTTTAAAACTGGTGTCTAATTTAATGTGAGATTCAAAATACAGTTTGTGCTCTATTGATGTTGAGGACCTATACACTTTTATTTTGTATGATAGGTGTTTGGAAGTATTTAAACAGGTGTCTGTAAAAACGCAGATCAATGTTATTCTGCCTACAGCTGCCCACCTTTATCTACATGTATGTCCTGCACCCTAGCGCACAGAACTCTGTAAGCATGGAATATCTGGCGTTCACATGCGCAGTGTGAAAAACTTCTGTCGAGTGATGTGATCAGTTGAGAATCAGGCCCATAAATTTTACTAGGGATATCTTATTACCTATTTAGATGCCCATCACACGTTATTAATAACTAATAATATATAAATTCATTAATTAATCATATTTTTTTATTTAATGTTAATGACTTCCAGTGTGTGTTACAACTAGCATAGACAACTATTGCTATCTCTGGACCAGATCCAGACCCCCGCACACATTCCGTACGTGCGGGGGTCTGTCCGTCTGACAGAGAGAGGGGAGGGCATGCCCCCTGTCACTCTCCTCTCTTGTGCTTACGCTGCCATAAGCTTGTCTTAAGTCAATCGTCCGGATCAGCGGTCCGTACGACAGCTGATCCGCACCAGTGTGGGAGCCCGCTCCCACACTGTAAAATTAATACACTAAAGGGTGCAGGAGGGGAAGCACAGCCCATTTCTACTGTAAACCTAGCGTAACATCTGGAGGGTGCATGCCCCCTCCAGTCAAATCAGGCCACATACGCACTTTGCGTGGGTAAGTTGCCTGACGTTTTCAGGTCTGGATCCCTCTATCTTTACTCAGGGACAGCACGCTGAGTGTTATTCAGTTTTATTATATTTCTAAGTAAAATTAGGTGCCATCCTGTTGAATATTTAACTTTAAATGTTTGTGTCTTTACATGTTTTTAGGTTTTGCTACATATTTATTTTATGTCTTTTTTATGTATGTTTATCTGCAGAGGTAAAGGTCAACCTTTTTTCGCAAATGAGAGCTTATTTAACATGACACAGTGAGTATTTTTTGTGTTTATTATTTATCTGTTTAATTTATTGATGTATAGAGGTATCATTTTAAAGTCTTTTCTATTTTATATTATTAGGCGATTATACATATGTGGTGAATACCATGTGTAATTTCAATTTGGAAGGGTAATACATTTTAGCAGGAATATTTTAGTATCTATTTGGATGCACATGCCACATTAATTATTATTAATAACTAACAATAAATAAATACATTAATGCATTACTAATATATTTTACAATTAACATAAGTGACTTCCAGTGTATTACAGGAGGATGAAACAATGACAGTGACAACCTAAGATATCTCTATAGGACTTCATATATGTGACCATGGTGTAGATCCGGTGCTTGTTACGTTTCATCGCGTAGCGTATTTATGCTAGCTTATTTTCTATGCGCTCCCCTAGACACTGCCCTCGCTCGTATGTACTTTGTCTATTTTATGCTTGCCAAACCTTACCTTAACTTTTTAACGCATAAGTACTGATGTACATAAAGGCTACACGTACGTAACTGCCTAAGCACCGTCTACGATTAAAATTCCTCAACCCGCCTCCGAAGCGCAATTACGGGTGTCATATGGCTGTCACGCAACTTCGTTCGTAGTTATGCTGTTGATACGTGGCTGGTATGTACGTTCAGAGTTACGTGACGTAACATTTTCCACGCGCATCTGTCATACATAAAAAAAATGGCATTTTTATGTCACTGGCTAGCGTAAAATCGTTCACGTACATAGTTTAGGATCTGGCCCCATGTCTCCCTATTATGTCTCAGCAACTCAGCACAATAGAATATCCTGGTTATAGTGTTATTACCTCCCACACATCAGTCATACCACTATAGCGCGAATGAAATAAAACACACGGACAACTTCAATGGCGTTAAAAAGGGGGACATAGGTTTATTGAATTTTTAAACTAGGTGGAAATTTTTGATAGACTATAAAATTTAGGGTTGAGCAAGGTGGTCATAGTGGGTGGTGTCACCACAGGAACTTAAAT
>WWET01004146.1:87949-98001 GCA_011038615.1 Limnodynastes dumerilii
GATCAAGTGATTTGATACAAACAAAAAGTTTGGGAAACATTATTTACTTTTTATTTTTAAAAAAAACCCAACAAAGTCACAATAAACACATTTTTTGAATTTATATATATATATATATATATATATATATTGTTGAAAAACATAACATAATAAAGACAAAAAATACATTTTCCTTTACCAAGAACCTCTTCTGGAGGACACTGAAATCTATCTAGTGTTCAACTGCATTCCATTTGTGTTAAATTAACTGGGAATATGTGATAAATGAAGTCTTCGCTGCAGGCAGAGAATTTCTATTAACTATATATTATGGATTAAAGCAAAGTGGTGAAACCCAGATTTGGACATATCAGGTAAAGCAAACTGCCATTCTTTTTTACTTTGGCAATATACATGTCCTTCAGGAATCTGTGTTACAACACTAAACACAGACTGACATGTAAACAGTGGTAGGTAGGTGTTCTTCATTAAGGTAAAAGATCCAAATTATAATTGATAGTCTCAAAATGTAAAGGTTTAAGCCCAATGCTCTTTAGTAAGGTTCTTTAGGTTTAAGGAAATACAGTACATTATATGTTTTCTGTGCCCGTCATCCGTAAAGAAGCGTTTGTAGTTACTGGGCATGCGTAGTTTTTTTGTACGCTATTTACGTAGCATTTCGCTACATAGATTGCATACACGCGGTCTTGTCTACGTAGTGAAACTCTATGTAAATAGCGTACAGAAATTACTACGCATGCCTATTAACTACAAACGCTTATTTATGGACAGACGGGCAAAGAAAACGTAATGTGGGCCTTAATCTTGGCCATGAAGCTGCATAAATCTGGGAACATTTTGGTGGATAATCAATTTAGTGACTAAGGGCCTGATCCAGACCATGCATGAGAGTGGAGCATATCACCGCTTCAGTGTAAAAACTTTCTCTCCCATGACACTCCCCTTACCTTTACCTCCGTACGCCGGCTGAACCCTACCCTAACTTTTCCCAGCGTCAGTACGAATTTTCGTAGCGACGTGCTAATCGTACCGGGCTAAGCACGCCCATACTGTACAATTTAAATGGCTCCCCCCACCTACATTCCCTAACTCTAGGGTCCGTACTAACTTCGTAATATAAACACGCCCCCGTACTAACAATATAAACACGCCCCGTCGTCGGAAAATACGCAAAGAATACGGATGCCTGAATCGCCGCTGCGAAAAGGTCTTTGGTACAGCCGGAAGTTGTCACTCTGCACATGCGCAGTGCGTTTTTTCTGCCGATTTTACACTTACGACCAGCGTACAATCGCTTGCGAGCGTAGGTCTGGATCAGGCCCTAAGGGCTTAATCCAGAGCTACGATGGTACACTGAGTGTTCTAACGACACTCCCCCTTGCCCCAGCCTATTAACACTCGCTTAAGCCGGCTGAAGGCTACCTTAACTTCAGCTGGCGTAAGCGAGTGTTAATACGCTGGGACGACGGCGTTGCTACGCTAACACCGCCCTCCCAGCCTCATTACCCTCCCTCTCCCCCGCCTACCTGCACTAACTGCAGCGTAGTAGCGGAGGGGAATGCCCCCTCCAGCATTACTACGCTGCTGCTACGGACGCCTGATCCACGATCTGCATTGCTGTAGCTGTGACGGGCAACATCTATCCGGCACATGTGCAGATCGGCTTTTAAGCCGAACTTACGCTTACGCCCGGCGTATCACCACCGTGCAGCGTAGGGCTGGATCAGTCCCTAAATCTTTCCTACTACAATAATAGTAAATAGCATTAATGGCTGGGCAGTATTAAAAAATAACTTACCACAAGGTACGCAACTAATGTATAAATGTTTTCATAATTCAAATCATGTGTATCTTTTATATCCATTCAAATAGAGGTTACATTAATTTTGTTGTTAATACCATCCCCCATACCCCCACAAATCATAAGCACAAAAAAAAGCCATATCTGACTTATAGATCTACATGGGTAAGGAGCTTTATTACCTGTCTACCGAGATTATAAAATAAGGGCTAGTAATTGACTGTCATCTTCAATGTTCCCTCCTTGGGAAAAGATGTACAGGTGCAATAAAGTGCATTATAATGTGAGACACATGCAAATAGACATTTAAATTATGTTGTCCTCACATATACATACTAAAAATGCTGGGCCTGATTCAGAGGCTGAAAATAAGAACTTAAAGTTACACCTGGGCAAAACCATGTTGATTTCAGGGGGAGTCAAGTTAATTTTATTCTATGCATGCAGGGAGAATGCTTTGCTTTTACTTATTGCACACAGATACCTGATCAGCTTCACGTTTAAACTGCTAATTAGACTTGAGCTGGGAAACATCACCTTTTAACTATAATACTGTTGCAACAAATGAAATTTGACCCCCTGAAATCAACATGGTTTAGCCCAGGTGTAACTTTAAATTCTTATTTTCAATCTCTGAATCAGGGCCGCTGTCTTTATTCTTGTTTAAAAATATGTGTGCTTGAACTGAAGTGCCAACAATAGATGCATTGTTAAATCTTGATAAAGTATAGAAATCACACATCTATTTCTTTCTGTTTCACAGAAGTCTAAAGCTGGCCATACACTGGGTCCATTATCAATGCCAGCAGGGGGTGTCCCGATAAACTGGATGATTTCCCGCCAGGGAATACACCTCTCCTGCTGGGACCGATAATCCTATCAGAAGAGGGAGGCACTTAAGGAATAGGGAGCCATTCAGTAAGCTGATTGGTTCCCTTAAACTATCAGGCTCTAAGATTAAATAATCATACCAGAGCATTTCAGGTTGTGCATGGGCAGCAAGTTGGGTGTTGAACAGCCACCCAGAAGGGGTGTGGGGCTCCGGTCCGAATGGCCAATTTTCGAATCGCCCATTTCTCCCCAGCCAGCTGTGAACTGGCTGGGATTTCGATTGGATATGCCTCGAGGAGGCATTGTAATTGACCCACAAAGCCCCAAGCTTTCAGGGCTCCAAAAAGTTTTTTTTTAAATCCCCCACTACTTCCCCTAATTCTTACCCTAACCCTTCCCTCTTACTAACCTAACCCTCCTTCCTGGCAGCATGACCCTAATCCTCCCTTACTTGCAGCCTGACCCTAACCCACCATCTCCCGCAGCCTGGCCCTAACCCTCCCGCCACTGCAGCCTGACCCTAACCCTCCCTCCCCTGCAGCCTGACCCTAACCCTCCCTCCCTTGCAGCCTGACCCTAACCCTCCCTCCCCTAGATCCTGACCCTAACCCCGCAGAAAGAATTGACTCACCTGTCCCCTCAGTCTGGAGAGCGGCGGCGGAGGTGCGGCATAGTGATCTCTTTATTTTTTTTGTGAATGGGTGAGTAAGCCAAACGGCATACACGCCCATTCATAAAAAAAAATTAAAAAAGTGTAAATATCATAAAAAGGGATATTCGAAAAGTAACTTTTTCAGAAGCCAGACTTTCTAGCCGGAGATTGCAACCGACCCAGAAGAGAATATGTTCTACATAAACAGCTTTATTTCAACATTGAAATTTAGGGTTCAACAAGAAAATGTTAAAGTTTTACTTATGGCACAATTTACCTTTCACTGAAGTTCAATTAGTTTGTTCAGATAAACATGTCCCCCTATTTTTTAATTGTCCTTTCACCTTTGAATAAGCTTCACTGACACTGGACACATTTTTCATCAGAAGCAAAAAGAACCATAGACACCATATAACTCCATTTATGAATCTTTTTAAAAATACTTCTTTATTCCTACTATAATGATTATAATCGGATGACTGATCCAGTCAATCTCCCACAGAGTTATTTCTTTATTATCTGTAAGATAAATTTTGAATGTTTGTTTCATCCGTCTTACTGAATCTGTTTCCTTAAACTTAATAAGCTGTAATTGCAGTGCAATAACTCCAATGTTCAGTGAAAAATATAAGGCATAAAAAGCAATACATTTATTCCCATTCTGATCATTACAAGACTAGAAGGAATAGAATTCCAATTGTATTGATTTGGGAAGATGCACAGTGACCTGTTAGCTCATTTAAGATACACTTGTTCTTTTGTTACTCCCTTAATATGACACCAGGGGTTTCAGTTACACCAATAAATACAGTACGCTGATCATTTTTCAAACTGGGAAGCACAGAACAATAGAATTATTTTACAATATAATTGTTTTAGTCCTTAAACATAGTGTCCAAAGATTGATGTGGCCTGTAAGGTTATATCAATATATTAATATAATTATCCCCACGTAATATGTGTTTATTTCTTTATTTGCAATAGACTATATAAAGACATATTCACACATATTAAATATGCTATTCACAGATAGCAGATACCATTTATGTATATATATAAGTACACACAAACATTCCAAAATTGACTTTTGGAGAACTACTCTTTAAAGGACTATTTTTCTTTAGGTTCATTCAGTTTGTACTGCTGTATATCAATGGTACCTTAGCTCACATACAGACGTCCCTTGTTGTGAAATGTGCTGATCAATAAATCGAATCAAATCACCTTCTACATAAGACAACAACTAATTAGCAATGGATTGTTTGTGTACCACTATACGATTACTGCATAACAAAACATTAGTAATAACTATAAATAGAATGTATTTATAGACTGAGCTGAGAGCATTTAAAAAATGATCTGAAAATACAATATTTCATTAGTGATCACAGTTTGAAAAACAGGTGTCCAGCACAATAAACCATTAGGTCCTGACACCTCTATAATATCACAATCTGTTCAAAGAAACCTTTACATAAATGTTGTTTCTTAGCTCTTCATACCATCTCAGATAAAATAATTTTGCATATGGGACAAATATGCCAAAGAACAGAAACTTAAATAGTATTTGTGAATTTATATTGTTTCTTAGTAAATATTTTAATTCACCACCAAACAACACTATGAAGCTTAACCAAACACTAACTGTAGGATTTAAATACTTCCTCCCTTCCATCATGCGTACACACTGTATGCACAGCAGATTGTTCCAACCCACACTGCCCCCGTCAGAAAGGCTTCCAGATTTGTTCTGAAGTATACTGTTGAAGAGATATACAGTTTGGTACAGGTTATACCAACTACATGGATTGGCATTAGAAGATGGAGGATTTTAATATGAATATAAGAAGAGAATTCAAATGTTTAGATGATGTTGGTGATGCATAGATTTAGGGCCTGATTCAATTGCAGGCGGTATTTAAAAAAATTTAGCGTTGGAAAAAATACAACGCATTCGCCCGCAAAAAAAAACCCTAATTCAATTGTTTTTTTTACGCTGCGCTGAAACAGCAGGCAGCGAAGTAAAAAATTAACGGGAGAAAAAAAAAACCTGTTTCTAAACGCCGCAAATCACCTCCTGCTAGCAGGAGGTGCCCGGCGCTACTGAGAGGCTATTACCCAGTGCCTGAAATCACGTTCTCACGATACTTCAGGCTCTGGGTAATAGCCTCAGTAGTTTTTTACCTAGCAGCTGCTCAGAAGTCCCTGGATGGATGCCCTGGCATCCATGGGCATGCTGATGCTTGTAGTTCTACAAGCATCAGCATGCCCTGTTGGGGCACAACATAGGGCAGCGTTAAAAATCCGCACCGTAATTTTACAAAAAAATAGCGTTAAAAATACGCCGGCGAACACTTTGTAGCTAATTGAATCGGGCCCTTAGAGTCCTTTTTATGTGGTGCAAAGGCCAAGGTAACTTGACAAAATGGGAGAAGCATCACAAAAGAGTTGCACCGAATTAGAGAAAGGCCCTGATTCACACTTGAAAAGCTTGTGCTTCTTAAGTGCATATTTTGCCTTAATGACCTACTACACATGCGTAATAGGTCATTTAGGCAATCTATGTACCGGTTAGGTATGTAGATTGCCTTTGTGTGGTCTTTAAAGACCACACGGAGCAGTTTAAGTAGAAATAGGTGGCGTAATGCCACCTCGGGGAGTGATTAGGAAGAAGTGGGAGGGGGGAGGGATTTAAATTAGCCAAGGAGGGCGGAGGGAGGCGGAGAGAGCCAATGTCTGTGCGGACATTGCACGGTCAGTCTGTGAAAACTGTGAACACGGTCCACAATGATGAAGTGAAATTATAGTCCACAGCTTACAGTCTCAAGACAAACAAGGAAACCAGAATAAAGTTGGAGCTAAAGCAGATTGTATGACTGTGAGCATGTATTAATTATTGTACATGTGTATGTGGTGTATATTAAACCAAACTTTCTACTCTCTTCTCCCAGGGGGCAACTACTAACTAGAAGTGGGCTTAGGAGGGAAGTGGAAAATCTGAAAAGGTGCACTGTATGAAGGTCTAAGTTCTTACCAACCTCATGTTATCTAGTCTTCTTCAACTTTAGAATCATTTTTTTCCATTAAATAGAACTTTTCATTTTCAATCCTTTTCATCATCTCATGCTGCCAACTAACGCTTTTGGCAGAACTCAAACGCCACCTGCAGAAACTGCAGTATTTAGCATTACCTGTGTCTTTTGAGAGTCTTTAAGGTTTTCAAAGTATTTTCACACATCTCGGACTCAAACATACCTCAAAGGAGAATTCATTTTTACCATAGCAAGATTTTACACTAACACTTCTCTCTACAATTCATAGTTTTTAAAAATGGGGCATAGAATATTAATTAAATGTCAGTAGTGACTGGGTGACTGAGATTTGCATAGATGACAGGAGAGGGCCGCACCCATCTACTCTACCAAGGAGAAAACACAGCCAACATGGAGTAGGATCCCCTGGCACCAATTGGGATTTTAAGCTGAGTTTTGCAGCTGCCACTCGACTTAAAATCTGGGATCTGGGTGATACTCAAGCAATGATAGTGAGTTGGCACATCTCTCTGCCCATCTATGCAGCAGGAGAGAGACAGAGACTCCCAATTACTGGGCTGGGTCCAGACTTAAGTAGATGCTTGAAATGAGTTACTCCTGGGCTAAACCAAGTTGATTGCAGGGTGAGTCAAGTTAATTGTATACTTTGCATGCAGGGATATATCTTTAAATTGCTTACTGCACACAGATACTGACCAGCTTTACTATCACACTGTTATTTAGACTTGGGATAGGAAACATCACCTCTGAACTCTAATACTGTTTGCAACAGATGAAATATGACTCCCCTGCAATCAACGCGGTTTAGCCCAGGAGTAACTCATTTCAAGCACTTACTTAAGTCTGGATCCAACCCACTGTCTGTAAACACAGCCACATGTGCTGTGTGCTGATCAGAAGTGAGGTGGAGAGGGGCAGCAGTGCTCAGACTTTGAAACAGCCTGAGCCCAGGGAGATTATCTGACAATTTACAACCTCATTGCACTTTTGGATGAGTATTTAAATTTGTATATGAAGTTGAATCTTTATTATATATAACTAATGCTTGTCCAGACCTAATTATTTTGTATATGTCTGAAGATATTGTAGCCTTTTTTATTTCACACTGTATCTATTTCAGTGCTAGAATTGTATCATCCTGGAATTATTTTTAGCAATTTGCTAACACTTGTGGACATTCTTTTATTTACAGAAATCTGCTCATATGTAGATAGTATTGTGGCTGGTAATAATATAAATAGTTTCGCCGGGTTGACATATTCTTCTCTATCTTTAGGATCCAATTCAATTTGAATATGTTTAGATAAAGGTTGTTTTTTATTAAGCTACATCTCTGTCGTGCCTTGAGGGCCTGTTACAGTCACTAGTACTTTCTGTATTGAGTGCACCACATAAATAACTTTAGCTACTATGGACCAGATTTACACTTAAGCGCATGATCCATAGGTGTGGATACGCATGTATCCGCACCTACTTCTTCAGTCCACTTCCCCGCCCTGCCCCCGCTTTTTAGTGCCTAATGCCACTTACGAGTGCTATAGGTAACCTTAACTATCTGTGCATATTTTCCCTTGTACAAAAATACAAAATATGCATAAGGAATCAGCAGCCTTCCCTCCCTGCCTAATCTACATCCCTCCCCCACCCTCTATAACTATCTTCCCACGGATCAGCACCCTCCTCTTAAAAAACTATGAGCGGTATTTAAAGACCAAACGTAATTAAGATACATACCTAAAAGCTATGGCTAAGCAAAAAATGCGAATGGCTTCTAAATCTGAATAGGCTAAAAAAATTCATGCTGGTTGTTTACTGAACGTGCATGAACGGTCCTCAAATGCTTTTCACATTTCGTAAGTCTGGTTCCAGTCTTTAGTTATTATGTTTTATTTTAAATAATGACACTTTCATGAGTTATGTCTTCTCTATTCTTGAAATCCTAAGTTAATGAATTCAGTTGCCTGAATAAACTAGATGCGAATGTCAATACAAAGATTAAAATGAAAAAAAAAAATGTTCATTCTATGAAATTTTATGGCACACTTTTGTAGAAAAAAATATTGATTGAAAGAAAAAAAATATATGCCAAATGAAACTGACACATTAGAGACAGTTTGAGCTGAACAGAAAGCCAGGAAAGATTACAAAGGAAAGTTATAAATCATGCCAACATGTCCACACTGACAAATAGTAGACTAATATATGTACACTATGTTTGTGATTTTAACTGCCATATACATCACCAAAACGATGAAAGGACAAAGACTCTTAAGTGGTCAAAAATGAGGATTATATAGCTTAAGAAATAAAGAAGCGGTTTAACATTAAAGTTTATTTTTTTTTTATATTTTATATATTGTAGTATGATAGGGGAAAAAAAGTTTCTATTTATTTTCTCTATAGAATACCCCAACCGGATAATTATGCAATAATCCTTAAATAGCAAAACTACATAGAAAAAAGTCAATTTCAATGTATTTTTTTTTTGTGGAAGGAAAGGGAAGTGAGAAAACAGCCACTACAGATAACAACATACTGCATTGTTTATGGAATGACATGTATTACAAAGTCAGGAAAAAGGTTTTCCTCTTGTTATCCATCCAGTTTAAGGACAAATAAGATGGGTATATATCAGTTTATTGTTATTCTGTGGTAAATGTCAAATTGTTAAAAATTAATTAAGTTAATAATAATACAATAATGTTACATATAATGGGGTAGATCCAGAACTACATTTGCCGTACGTTTAGTCGCGTAGCGTATTTTCATGTGCGTACTTTCTGTACACTCCCCTAGGCACACCCCTTGAATGTACGTATTTTGTCAAGATACGCTTTTTAAACCTTACCTTAACTTTTGCCAACGTAACCCCAGTGATCCATACACGTACGTATGGCCAACATGTATTTACGCAGCTAAGCACGCCCATACTGTACACTTTAACTACAAACCCCCGCCTACTTAACGTATTTCAGACGTATTTTGGACTCGCGTAAAATTGGCACGCCCACACGTAAGTATTTACGTGACACATACGTGAATGGCCCATACATTCACAATTACGCTATGTTACTGAGCGTATTTTTTATGATGCGCATGCGCAGTACTTACCAAAAGGCGATTTTACGTCTCCGCCACGCGTAAATTCGCTCACAAGCGTTGTTCTGGATCTGGCCCAATGTGATCATATACTGTTGTGTATACTGTAATTGCATTATTAGCCATTTTCTGTTAAAGTGTTCACAAGTAGTAACACTGACGTATATATTACCTTGTCATTCTTATAAAAATGGGCTAGTTCAGTAAAGCTATATTGTGAACTAAACCTCCTTTTTACATTTGTGCTGAGACATAGTTTTATATAGTGTTTGTTTGTAGCGCCAGACCTTTCTTTTGTTCCTTGTAGTTACATAGTGGTCACTTTGGCCCTTGGCTGCACCTCTCCATTTATATATACACTTGCACACAATTCATATATTTGAATTCAAGCGTGGCCTTGTGTGTTTATGTTACTGTTGCTAGTTTTATTTTGGGAGACTGACTCTTCCCCAATATGGCCGCTGCACACTTTTCAAATGTAGGTAGTGTCTTAACAGAGACCTCGGGCCTGATCCAGACCTACGCCGATGCGCTGTGCTTACTAAAGCACAGCGTATCGGCGTTTACTTACCCTGACACTCCCCCTGTGCGGGCGTATGGCCCCTTCCCTTCGCCG
>WWET01004147.1:18248-31003 GCA_011038615.1 Limnodynastes dumerilii
GGGGGGGAGCTGGACACATGATGGGAATACATTCAACGGCTGGGCTTGTCTGAGGTACTATGAATGCTGGCTGCAGGGGGCACAATTCATTAAAAAAATATGTATTTTTCCTGTTTTTCTCCTCTAAAAACTAGGAGCGTCTTATGGTCAGGTGCATCTTATGGAGCGAAAAATACGGTAGATTATTTCAGTAATTAAAAGAAAATATTCTAAATGTATTCCAAATATATTTGAACTGAACTATTTTGAGAATAATTCTTGTGCAGAAACCTGCCTTTGATGATTTCTGGATACCTGGAGAGAGGTCAGAAGGGTCATATAAACATTGAGGTGCGAATACTTGCAGATACAAATTTTCTCCAAGGGACTCATTTACTAAAATTATTCTATTTAGCACAGAAGTGGAGGTAGAAAAATATTTCAGTGTTTCGGTGTCTCTCCTGGTTTGTACTTCATCCTCGTATTTTATCTGGGGATGGAGAGTGATACATTATTTACAAATCCAAGAAACATTGGGCTGGACTTAAGTAAGTGCTTGAAATGAGTTACTCCTGGGCTAAACCATGTTTATTGCAGGGGAGTCATATTTCATCTGTTGCAAACAGTATTAGAGATGAGAGGTGATGTTTCCTATCCCAAGTCTAAATAACAGTGTGATAGTAACGCTGGTCAGTTCAGTTTCTGAGTAAGCAATTCAAAGATATATCCCTGCATGTAAAGAATACAATTATCTTGACTCCCCCTGCAATCAACATGGTTTAGCCCAGCAGCAACTAATTTCAAGCACTTACTTAAGTCTGGATCCAGCCCAATAGGTGTAAACTTCCACTCATAGCTAAGAACAGAAATCGATAAGGCTGCCTAAAAAGCAGTAGTAAATGGGCTAATTGTTTTTTGTGACGCTGTGGTATACTGGTATACTAGTTGGAGAGTCATACAGCAGACAACATCAGCTCAACAATATATGAATGATGACAAAAATGAAGTCACTAGTATAGGGCCAGATCCTGATTTAAGAAGGTCACCCAACTTCCACAAGATGCTTGCGGAGGTAGGTCATTTTAAGGCAGTACGCTAGCAAGTGCTACGAGTGGGTGTGGGGCTCTGGTCCAAATGGTCGATTTTCAAATTGGCCATTCCTCCCCAGCCAGTTGTGAACTGGCTGGGATTTCGATTGCATATGCCTCCAGGAGGCATTGCAATCGCTCCACAGAGCACCGAGCTTTCGGTTTCCCCTGAACCCTCCCCTCTTACTACCCTAACTCTCCCTCTCCTGCAGCCTGACCCTAACCCTCCCTCTCCTGCAGCCTGACCCTAACCCTCCCTCTCCTGCAGCCTGACCCTAACCCTCCCCTCTCACTACCCTAACCTTCCTTCCTGGCAGCCTGACCCTAACCCTCCCTAACCTGCAGCTTGACCCTAACCCACCATCTCCCGCAGCCTGACCCTAACCCTCCCTCCCCTGCAGCCTGACCCTAACCCCGCAGAAAGACTTTAGTCACCTGTCCCCTCGGTCCGGCGAGCAGCGGCGGAGTGATCTGTTCTTTCCGAAAGTGAATGGGTGAGTATGCCGAACAGTATACTCACCCATTCATTAAAAAAAAAATTCTATAAGTGTAAGCTTCGGAAAAAGGGACATTTGAAAAGTAACTTTCGAATATCCCTTTTTCGGAAGCCACACATTCTAACCGGAGATTGCAACCGCTGCGAGTTCATGCACCAATGGCTGTCATTATGAAGTAGGGACAGACGAAGGTTGCTCTTCGCTGTCTCTGTTTCGAATGACAGGCGTTTTAGACTTTTTTGATGAATGGGTGAGTATGCGATCGGCATACTCACCCATTCATTTTCGGAAGCGCCACAGCCGGACCACCAGAGAGGTGAGTAACCCTCTCTGGGATATTAAGGTTAGGCTGTGGGGTGGGGGGGGAAGACTTAGGGTTAGGCCGCGAGAGCGGAAGACTTAGGGTTAGGCTGTGGTGGGGGAGTGTTAGGGTTTGACTGAGAATTAGGGAGTGGGTTGGGGATAAAATAGTTACTTACCTTTCGGAGAACCATGTTCGGTGCTCCAGGGTTTGATTGCTATGCCTTTTTGATGCATTAGCAATCGTTTGCCCGTCCAGCTGGGAAATGGTTGGGAGTGAACGGCCCTATCGAAAAAGGGCCATTTGCAACGGGGACCCACACTCCTAGCGCGTGCCAAATGTTTTATGTCGGAATCGTATGGAGCTCAATTCCGTTCTATAGGCTTTCCGTGCAGGGGGAGTTGACTACGTGAACAAACGTACTGCAAACGTTGTTCAGGATCTACCCCAAAATAGTTACTTACCTTTCGGAGAACCATGTTCGGTGCTCCAGGGTGCGATTGCTATGCCTTTTTGATGCATAAGCAATCGTTTGCCCGTCCAGTTGGGAAATGGTTGGGAGCGAACGGCCCTATCGAAAAAGGGCCATTTGCAACGGGGACCCACACTTCTAGCGCGTGCCAAATGTTTTATGTCGGAATCGTATGGAGCTCAATTCCGTTCTATAGGCTTTCCGTGCAGGGGGAGTTGAAGCTTTACACCAGGTCCACATGCTTAATCCCGGTCAGAGAGGCGGGGGATAGGGATGCAGATTAAGGTAAGGGGGCGGACGGATGCAGATCTGTGAAGAGATTTTAAGGCAGGGTTCTGGACAAGTGTCTAGAACGTCACACATGAGAGCGGGATGATGGGAGTTTGCTTCCCTGTCATGTGCAGACTTACAGACCTTCACGGGAATGGAATGTGTTCAAAGGTCAAGATCAGCTCCATTGTTATGTTGACCTTAGCGTTGCCAATATTTAACTTGTTGGCAGTTAGTATTATTGTTACGTGTCACTCCAACCCTAACCCAAGCCTAACCCTAACATCGAGTACGCATCTGTCAACGTTGCTTGCCAGTCGAGAGTTTGTGACACGGGCCTGATCCAGACCTACGTCCGCTTGCGTTTTTACGGCTGGCGTAAGCGTAAAAACGGCCTTTTGCACTTACTGCGCATGTGCGGGACAGATATGACAGATGTTACGATCTGAGAAACTGAGCGTCTGGGCCTTGATCGTAACAGCTTCGTATTTACACTCGAGGGGGCGTGCCAGGCATACGATCTCCGTAATTACAAACCGAGGGCGGGGTGAAGCATTTAAAGCGTACAGTATGGGCGTGCTAAGCATCGTAACTATGCAATGAGTTTACGGACGCACTGGATTACGCTCAGAAAAGTTAGGGTAGGTTTTGCTGAGCGTAAGAAGCCAAAAGTAAATACGACCAAGGGGAGTGCATCGGAGGTATGACGGCGTAAATACGCTACGCACATGAGCGTAGGTCTGGATCAGGCCCATGGTCATCATAGTGGACATGGAAGAAATGGTGTTGAGCTACCGTTCACCAATCAGGGAAGTGTATGAGATTTAACCAAATCCCATCTGTGCAGATTTGCCCCATTAAGCACATTTTGGGGCAATAGACCCCAAAAAAAGAACAGTTATGCAGACAGTTATTTTCCAGGGAGGGTTAAAGCAACGTCAGGCCTGAGGAGGGCTCGTAGGCCCGTAGCCTCTCCATGCAGACACTGGGTGCTGTGTGTGTTCAGCTTCAAACCATGCAGACAAAGAAAAAAAAATCATAGGGATGAACTGAGATCACTCTTGATCAGTCCCTACAGGCTAACACATGTCATCAACAGGAAGCCACAATTCATCAGATTGGGTCTATGATAATGCATAGGCAGACAGGGATAATGTGGCATCAGATGTTTCTTGATTAACACATGAATGTGCAACCTATAGCAACGATCTCAGACTGCATTTCGCTGTCTATTGACCTCTACAATAAATCCATATAAGGTATATTAAGATGCATTTGAAGGGCTCTAGATTTTAGTAGCTTCAAAGCAAAACTTAATAATCATAACGAATGATCATTTATTGAACACTTTTTTAAAGTACGCAATTATACGCACGCACGTAGCAAGGCAACACCCATGACACTCCTCTGTCACAGCCAGGCAATCGTAGACTTACGCCTCCATAGAGCACCTCTAACTTTCCGTGTGTACATACGTGCGTATATATATGCCGTACGTGCGATTCTATGTAACCGCGCCCTCAAAGACTCATTTCAATGCCTCCCCCCACCCTCTTTCACGTAACCTTTTAGGTACTATTTCAACCCCGCCCCTCAGTACGTATATCCCCAAGTGCCATTCACATGTCCGTGCCTAAAGCACTTCCGTGCGTATATTCTATGTAACATATGTAAATAAAGTTACTACGCATGCGCAGTTAAAACATGGTTGCCGACTTTTGGCAGCTTCTCTCCGGGAGATCCCGGAGAGAAGCTAGCGACGCATACAGGGGACGGGGCTTAATGACGCAGCTTATGCAAATCACGTCATTAGGCTCTGCCCCCTGGCTCATACTGACCCGTTTTCACTTGAAATAGGGGTCGGGACGGGGCTTGATGCCGCAAATTGAGTCCCTACAGGCTAACACATGTCATAAACAGGAAGCCACAATTCATCAGATTGGGTCTATGATAATGCATAGGCAGACAGGGATAATGTGGCATCAGATGTTTCTTGATTAACACATGAATGTGCAACCTATAGCAACAATCTCAGACTGCATTTCGTCTATTGACCTCTACAATAAATCCATACAAGGTATATTAGGATGCATTTGAAGGGCTCTAGATTTTAGTAGCTTCATAGCAAAACTTAATAATCAGAAAGAATGATCATTTATTGAACACTGCAATTTAGAGTTTATCTAGGGCAGACCTCCTCTCTATGGGACGTAATCAGAGATGCTTTTTTTTTTTACGTACGCAATTATACGCACGCACATAGCAAGCCAACACCCACCAACACCCAGGACCCTCCCCTCTCACGGCCGGGCAATCGTACACTTACGCCTCCATAGAGCACCTCTAACTTTCCGTGTGTACATACGTGCATATATATATGCTGTACGTGCGATTCTATGTAACCGCGCCCTCAAAGACTCATTTAAATGCCTCCCCCCTCCATCTTTCACGTAACCTTTTAGGTACTATTTCAACCCCGCCCCCTCCGTACGTATGTCCCCAACTACGATTTACATGTCCGTGCCTGAAGCACTTCCGTGCGTATATTCTATGTAACATATGTAAATAAAGTTACTACGCATGCGCAGTTAAAACATGGTTGCCGACTTTTGGCAGCTTCTCTCCGGGAGATCCCGGAGAGAAGCTAGCGACGCATACAGGGGACGGGGCTTAATGACGCAGCTTATGCAAATCACGTCATTAGGCTCTGCCCCCTGGCTCATACTGACCCGTTTTCACTTGAAATAGGGGTCGGGACGGGGCTTGATGCCGCAAATTGTGCCATCAAGACCCTTCCTGTGCCTAGCAACACTAGTATACTATTGTTGCTGGGCAGGGGGGCAGGACTTGAGGCCGTAGTTTCAGTAAAACCACGGGCCTCAAGTCACTTGCAGGAGATTTGCTGGCTCTCCCGGGATACCGGGAGTACTGGCCGAGGACATTCCGGGAGAGTCGGCAACCCTGACATATAGACATCGGGAGTCTCCATTCCAGGAGAGTCGGCAACCCTGAGTTAAATGTACCTAAAAATACGCACGCAACTCCATGTGTAAACGGATCTGTGAATACGGCCCTATCAGCGTGACTATCTAACCAGTAGGATATCTCACATTTATTTTGCTCTGGAATGGCCTATGGCTAGGACTGGATTTACATTGGAGCCTGTAAGCACTGAGGACCGGATCCAGACTTAAGTGCATATTCCGTGCCTTCATTGCGGAGACCACCTACCATAAGCATCTCGTACGTGTGGTGAGTAAACTAGTCCCCTGTCCAGAGAATGGATTCTGCAGGGAACACAGTAACTCAGCAGGTTTAATTAAGTTCGAATCTGGCTCAGTGGCCCTGATTCACACCTAAGCAGCAGAGGCCCATTGAGATTAGGGAGGGACCGCATACAGCCTTGGAAAAGGTGAAACGCAGGCCGTGAGGCCACTCGTTGTGTATGTGTGAGGGATAGGTTCCAGCTTCCCAGATAGCGGGTCTCTCATGTTTGGAGTGTTGTAATTAATATCAATCGCATGTAGTTTGCAGATACTTAATATGCTATGGTCGTTTTTTATATTATTGGATATTATTGTACCATTAAAACTTTTTTGAATTTTAACTGACTGAGTGTCTGAGAATTAACTGCTATATTTAAGATATGTGCACTAATAAATAGCTGTCTTTTTGGGTCATGTCTATGTGGTCCACCTCTTTATGTATTTACTGAGTTTGTATCATCAGCATGTTATATATATTTTACAGCTCTACTTTTACCTCTTGGTACACTCCTGTGCTTTCACCCTTTTTCTTTATTGTGACTATGGACCGTATTCAAACTTTAGAAGCAGCTGCTTCTTAAGTACAGTCTTTTACCAAATGAGTCAATCTACATACTTGAGACTGAAGAAGGAGGCATGCCAACGCCGTCTCGGGGAGCGATTAGGTAGAAGTGGGAGGGAATTAGATTAGCCAGGAAGGGTGGGGGAGAGCCATTCTTAAGAAGGAAACTACGCACGGTTAGATAAGTGCCATAAAGTACCTAACCTAATAAAGAACCACACCTAACTAACTCTTAAGTGTGAATACAGTAATATCTCTCTGGCCTTTGACCACTTGGTATAGGCGGATTACTTAACTGGGGGCCGTATGCAGAGTATCGGACATATAACATATGCGTCCTGTGTTTTTTGCGATTTTTACTACTGCGCATGCGTAGTCATTTTTTTACGTAATCTACGTATCTTTTCCTTACCTAGATTGCTTATATGCGGTCTTAAACACCGCATACGACCCTGGGTTTCATCTGGTTTTAAATCTCTATCTATTACATGCATTTATTTCTTGATTCTCCATATATATATTTCACTCACACAGCACTTGTTTCACAAATACCACATGACAGAATAAAATGGCTGTAAACACATTGGGCCAGATCCAGAACAACGCTTGTGAGCGAATTTACGCGTGGCGGAGACGTAAAATCGCGTTTTGGTAAGTACTGCGCATGCGCATCATAGAAAATACGCTCCGTAACGTGGCGTAAACGTGAACGTATGGGCCATTCACGTATGTGTCACGGAAATACTTACGTGTGGGCGTGCCAATTTTACGTGAGTCCAAAATACGTCTGAAATACGCTATGTAGGCGGGGGTTTGTATTTAAAGTGTACAGTATGGGCGTGCTTAGCTGCGTAAATACGTGTTGCCCATACGTACGTGAGCGGATCACTGCGGTTACGTGGGCAAAAGCTAAGGTAGGGTTTGGAAAGTGGATCTCTGAGAAAATACGTACATTCAAGGGGTGTGCCAAGGGGAGTGTATAGCAGGTACGCACGCGTAAATACGCTACACAAGTAAACATACAGCAAATGTAGTTCTGGATCTACCCCATTCTTCTTGTTATAAGGTAAATGCAGGCAAAAATCACTTATACTACAGAAGGACACGGATTAAATCAATATGTATGCTGAATCAGCTACATCCTTTTGTTATCATCCAACTCATTGAAGCACGTCCAGTATCCATGACCCATTACACCAACTAAACAAAACAAAAGGACCTGACCCAAAGTATGAAAATAAGAGGAAATCAGGGGGAAAGTTATACCCGAGTAAAACCATGTTGAATAGCAGGGGAGGAATATTTCACCTGTTGCAAACACTATTAGGGTTTAAAAGTGATGATTTTATAGCTCAAGTCTATATAACAGTGTAACAGTGAAGCTGGTCAGTATCTATGTTCAAAAAGCAAAAGCAAAGTAGTCTCCCTGCATGTAAAGAATAAAATTAATTCCCCCTGAAACTCAAAATGGTTTTATCCAGGTCTATATGTCTTTATGATATTTTCTTAATTTTAAACTCTGGATCTGGTCCAATCTCTGCATATGCTATACATTCTAAGTTCCCTAACACACACGCAGAGAGGGTTTATTTAGTCTACAGCCAGTTAACCTACCAGCAAGCCCAGCGTAGTAGCTATTATCGGTAAATTAGGGACGTATGTGCAACACGTCCGCTGGTGTGAATCTGGGCCACTGTCTGGTACCAGAGTGATAAGTGGCCTAAACTACACTACCTAACAATGATTCTGTGTGGATGAGTAACTTTAAGGATATGACTTTTAGATTTTTCCTGCCATTTACGGTCCATAAATTGATTTTAACTCCCACCATTTTGTGCCACTTGGATGACTTATATTCAGAGAGTTTCTCATTACCATTAAGACTCAGAACTAGACTCCGACTTGTGAAAAACTTGATCTTAACAGCATATGCGCAAGCCCTTCCCCTCCCCCACACGGAAGGCTGGATCCAGTGAGATCTGGTATCCGAGAACAGTGGCATGTTACGTCTGGATTCCGTCCCCAACATTAATGAGACCAGGAATCATCATCAGGAATTATTGGTAATTAACTTGGTAGATCCACATTTTACAGTTTTTTCTGGGAATACCAATGAATTCCGTAGAAAACATCAGAAATTTTCCTTCTATTATTGCATTGGAATTTGGGAACGTCATCTACTTCTCTTTCTTCTACTAATACACCTGGGTGGGGCCAGCACCAAAAATGGGGCCAAGGACACATCCGCAGGGCTCCGCCCACTATGTGACATGACATCACACATAGGTGGAGTGCTGCAGATCTGCATTAACAGCGGGCTGATGCACAGGGAAGTAGGATACTACCAATACCTGCTGCTATAGAGCTAAGGTGAGTATCGGCTGCTCCCATTTGTCTCCAGGCCCATAGTCCCGGTTGTCTTCCCCTGATGGCAGCCCTGCTTCTGGGCCCTCTGACCTTCCAGACTCCTACCATGAAAAGAAACTGCCCTTCATATAATGGGTATGGGCCTCCAACCCTCACTGCCTTAGCTTAACCTTTTAAGGTGCATTTACATGAGAGTCTCAAATTGAGCGGCATTTATGGCAAGCTTAAGAAGAAATGCTGTCAGGAGTCGGACCTCCAGCCATAATTACTGCTGTCCAGCAGTAGAGTTCAGCTGTGTTGCAGCAGAGTCCCTTTTTACGATCTTTCAGCGGTTGCCTCAGTGTGGTGACTGGTACACTTGGACCTCATCCATTGTGTAAGCTCAGAAAATTGACATCCATTATCCTGGCTCACCCCACCTTTGTTTCCAAGGTAGTATCAGAGTATTGTATAGTGTCAGGTTAAGGTCTAGTTGCCATTTCAGCATATGAAATGCTGATAGATTCCAGGATACAGTCGGTCTGCTTCATTTTGTATTGCTCCAAAATACACAAAACAGTTCCCTCTGTTATTCCACATTAGTACAGCTCTTTGGACCTCTGTTTGAGGTTCCTTTACTAAGATACACAACTTGTGTGGTACATACTGCTAAACCTGAGCTTCCTTATGGGAATCCCTAGTGAAAAGCAACATAGTGTTTGATTGAGATTTATAGTCCACTAATGCTGCGCACACACTCTTCACAATCTGCACTTGTGATATAACGGTTTTACCATCCCCTCCAACGGAGGCCAGATCTGCGCGCATACAGTAAACTGGTCCTGTGTTTTTATGTTTTTATGATGAACTCAACTTACCCAAAACAGTCTTCATATCAATCATTTCCATAGAGGACACTAGCATTTACTGCAGAAAACACAGGGCGTGGGTCCGCGGAAGGAACAGCCTTATTTCGATAGGGCTCTTTCTTCCCAGACAGTTTCGAACTGGCTGGGATTTTGATTGCAGATGCCTCGATTAAGTGCTCCGAAAGGTAAGTAAAAATAAAGTACCCTAATCCTTTCTCTAATTCTAACCCTAAACCTCCCCTCTCATTACCCTAAAGCTAACCCTCCCTTCCCCGCAGCCTGACCCTAACTCTCCCTTCCTGGCAGCCTGACCCTAACCCACCATCTCCCGCAGCCTGACCCTAATTCTCCCTTCCCTGCAGCCTGACCCTAACCCTCCCTACCCCATACCCTGGAGAGGTTATTCACCTTTTCTGCGGTAGCGGAAGGATATCAGCGGTGGCGGTATTTCCAAATGAAAAAGGGTGTGTATGCCGATCGGCATACTCACCCATTCTGAAAAAAAAATAGAAACTGGGGAGTATTTGAAATTGGGACATCCAAAAAGGAACTTTCGGATGTCCCTATTTCGGAAATCAAAGTTTCTGACCAGGGACTGCAAGCGGAAAACACATATACACAAGATCCACTAAATGTAAAGCTACATTGTAAGTAGTAATTTTCCCTAGATAAACAGCAGAGATTTTTAAAATCCCAATCTCTACTTTCTAGACTGCTGTGAACATCGATTTCTCTGTTGTAATTACACCTAATGTGACAGGAGAAAGTCAGAGTACCAAAAGTAACACTGGAAATTGTATAAAAATAAACAAATGTCTCTGATTTCTGGGGTCATTAGAGACCTGGCAATGCCGTTAATACTGTTCTAGCACAATTTCTAAAACTAAGACAACACATATTAAGTTACCAAATGTTCACATACTTCTAGAATGATATATCAGACTCGTAAGGGAACACATAGACCCCTAGAACAAAAGTTACGGTTGTTGGCGGCAAGAGAAGATAGTCAGACAGTGCAATAGCTAAAACAGTATTCAGTACTTTCAAAAATTGTAATAAAAACAGATGTTAAAGACAGAGGCTGTTTAATAAATGAAGATATAAAGTAATATTCTGTGTCTTGCTGTGCTCTAAAGACCGGGATGTATTTAGCATATTAGCCTACTTAAAATGTAAAGTCTTTAAAAACACAAGTTTAAACAGTGGTACAAACACTGCTCTTTCAGACAGATCAAGAGTAAAAAAAAAAACAAAAAAAACGCTAGATTGGGGACAAAATATTTCAAGCAATTTCTCCATATTATTTTTTTTTTTAACTAACTGACAAGCAGCAAATTAAGGAGTCTGGTTGGCACAATGCGGGAATGATCCCATTCTATTGATCACATATAATTTGCATCTTACAAAAGATGTGAAATCTTGCATTCTCACTCCACAAGGAAAAGAATGATTTATTCATTTCAAATAAAAAATAGAAGGTAGATGAGAGAGCCCTCACATCACAGGCTGCTGTTTCTTAGGGCAGTATAGCAAGGCTGTTCCTTCCCTCTGCCCGAGGGTCTTTTTGTGTGCAAGTCCCTCTAATTAACAAGGTGAACCGTGCTGCAGCTCTCTAATTAGTGAACATGACAAGCCAATGGAAGAGAGGAGACTGTGCCCGTGGATGGATTTTGGTCAACAGAAAGATGAAGCGACATTATCTCTCAATTTTGTACAATTTGCAATAAACTGAAATAAACAAAAAAAAAAAAAAAGCAAGGTGGAATAATTAGAATGTTTTGCATGTGTACCTTGCAGAAGTGATAATGAAAAAAACTAAAAAAAAAAAAAAAAAAAAAAAAAGCAAGGTGGAATAATTAGAATGTTTTGCATGTGTACCTTGCAGAAGTGATAAACACATACACTGCTAATGTAACACTCTGCTAGCTGGTTATCTATTAGTAATCTCAAATATTCCGTATGAGCCTGTGCTAAAATGCAACACCCCGTTACAGAATGTGTCATTAGAAGTGATTCTGCCTAATACCAGGAAATATCAGGAGGCACAATTCATGTAACAGTTGAACTGGTGATTCTAAAGCTCTTCACCTGTTACACGATAATCTAATAATTGATTAAATAACTCTTTATTCTAACGTGACTGTCCAAAAATGCTTTTAGAGTCATGTTTATACAGAATGCATGCTAAACAGCTATTAGGCATGCTTTGCTCTGCCTTCAGCTAAATTAAACCTTGTTTATTTTTCTTTTCTGACTTCTGTTGTGCCGTTGGAGTTTGTAACTCGATTAATCCATCCAACATTGTTTTAAAAGGTGGTGGTATGGACATGCAATGGATTGTAGACACTACAGCCCCTATCTTGACCTTTGCATTGGACATGATCATAATACATAACTAGTTAACTATGCCAGGCATAAGCAGCCTGTGCCACTCCAGCAGAGTAACTAGATATTTTAGTGGGACAAAACGGAAAAATGGTGCCCCGACTGTGAATTTAAAACCAATTTAACCTTAAATATTAAGGACCGGATCTACAACAATGCATTTTTATACTTAGATGCCTAGATATCCGTGCTGGGATACTACTCAGGCGTAGTCATTTTTTTTTTACGTTATCTATGTAGCATTTTGTTCATGGTTGCCAACTTTTGCATACGAATGTCAGGGAGATTGTGATAGCACTTATCAAGGCGCTGCACCAAATGGGTGTGTTCTATACTACCAAAGGGGTGTGTCTTGTACTAAAGGGGTGTGTCCTGTGGATAGCTCCACCCAAAGGTGTGTCTAGAACAGGAAAAATATTTCTTAGTAAAAATGACTCCAAAGTACAGATAATGAGTTTTACATTATCAGTGAATAAATACTTCTTTATTAAAAAGATAACTTCCAGTCTTTGATTACATCTTGGTCTCCATAAAAATGGCTGCCTCCATAGGCTTCAATGCTGGGAAATACGACAATATCTACATTCTGTCATCATACAGCAATGACTTCTTGAGCTAAATCAGCATCAGGGAGATTGTCAAACACTTCAGGGAGTCAGGGAGATAACCCACATTTCAGGGAGTCTCCCTGATAATCAGGGAGCGTTGGCACCTATGAGT
>WWET01004147.1:37089-47743 GCA_011038615.1 Limnodynastes dumerilii
TAAATAATATTTAAAAATATTGTATAATACTTTTAAATGCACATCTAGGAACCCAGTTAAAAAAACATGGATCACAGTGACAATAATTCATTGTAACATCTTATTAAACTCTTATTAAAAATAAACACACACTTATATACATAGATCTCTTAGCATACACATACATAAACACAATTATATATGCCCAATTTTATTGAACCTATCAGTTGGATACTTGTACCAAACAGATTGACTAATCTATGACCGAATTCAAGGTTATATATGGCCATTATCAAATATTTGCCTCTGATTCCAAACACCTTTATGTGTGTAACGCCCATACACACTACACACTAGGGGCCAGATTTACTAAGCTGCGAGTTTGGAAAAGTGATGTTGTCCATAACAACCAATCAGATTTCAGCTGACATTCTCTAGTATGTAATAGAAAAGTGAAAGCTAGAATCTGATTGGTTGCTATAAGCAACATCTCCACTTTTCCAAACGTGCTGGCCCTAGGTATTTAAACGATGAATAAAATCTAAGAACATATTAATTGCGAATCAGCCTGCATACAAACTACACACAATTTTCGGTTGAGCCTTTAATAGCTTATGGCTTAATTTGTAACATAACACCTATGAAAACATACAATCAAACGATCTTGTGTACTTTGCAAGGATCAGACACTGTTGCAGAGTATACACTTGCACGATATGGTTCCAAACACTCGTTTATTGGGTATTGACTGATAATGATTTTTAAAAAAAACTGTAGTGGGTATGGGCCTTCAGATCAAATACTGGTCAGGACCTATGGCCTTTGTGGCTCAGACACACTGGTGTAAAATGCCCTTATGAAATATTAAATTAATTATATGGTGACTTTTGGAGCTAGATTTACTTAATTATGGAAAATTTAACAATGTAGTTGATGCCCATAGCAACCAATTATTTTCTAGCTGACATTCTCTGGTATGTTATAGGAAGGTGGGAGCTAGAATCTGATTGGTTGCTTTAGGCAACATCTCTATTTTTCTTTTTCCGCAGTTTAGTAAATCTAGCCCAAAATCTTTTTTAGGCATATTCATTGCTAACGGCCAGCGGGACACAAGTAGCCGCTCAGTAGCCCTTATAGTAATCTGTGTGAGAAGTATTGAATGAATGAATGGATAAATGAAAATATTAAAAACTGAAATTGATACTGCACTTGGAAAATGTTCCATAAAACCAACACAAACATGAGCAAAATGTTTTTTCTTGTTTGCCGATAACAATCTTTTATTTATTTTCCTAAATCAACTCGCTGAGATGTCTGCTTGAGATTTTTCATGCATTAAAGTTTTTAAACTACACTCATTTTAGACAGCTATGAAAGGAGTCCTCTGTATTACAGATAATAAATAAACAACAAGTCATTACTAGTACTAATCTAATGAGCACCAAAACATTTTATTGTGAAACACTTTTGTGGTCTAGAACGCATTGCATTAGCTGATGAAAGATTTTTGGTTTCTGGTAAGGAATCCCCTGCCAGATTTCAGACTTCCAAAACGTACCTGAAGATATGCGAGGATAACAGCATCTAACGAAAAATATTAACTGCAGGCCTTGCTTCTTGCTTAGTTGAGTAAGGCAACTGGCAATGAATAAAATAATATACGTACAGGCTCTGCTACAGACTGGATTGGTGATATTTAAAGTAGAACTATGGGCCCGTATTCACAGATCCGGTTTTTCTAAAGTACGCAAATATATGCAGGCACCTAGCAAGCCACCACCCACGACACTTCCCTCTCACGGACGTGCAATCGTAGACTTACACCTCCAAAGACCACTCTGTGTTACGTGTGTACTTACGTGTGTGTATATCTTCCATGCGTGCGATTCTTTATAACTGCGCGTTCATTTAAATGCCTCCCCACTTTCATGTAAATTTTCACATCCGTATTTCAACCCCGCCCCTCCGTACGCATGTCACCAAGTGCGATTCACATGTCCGTCCCTAAAGGAATTACGTGCGTATATTTAACGTAACTTAACTTAAACAACCCCAGCACTTATGTAAAGCTTGCAAGGGTGTGGATGTGGTCCTAATATAGGGCTCTATTTACCCCATAATGAAGCTCTTTATTTGTCCATAATTATGTTCAAATGTTTCCTTTATAACAGAGACTCCTATTTTCGGGGGAATATAATGACCTATCATAGGGGACATTTTGAGCATAATCACGGAGGAATATACTATGGACCAGATTTGATTGTCCGCGATGTTATTGGCTTATAGGGTGAACATCACACAGATTGAGCCCAATAGGTCCGGGGAACATCACCTAATTCAATTGTAATTCTTTCGCAGTAAACATTTCCAGCGCAATGTGCATAATTAAATACTTGTCCATGGCTGAAAGGACATGCTGGAATGTGGGGAACCAGAACAGGGTCTGCTGTGGCCTGTAGTGTCCGATACAAAATAAATAAATACATAAAAAAAGAAATCATTAAATAAATAAATAAATCAAAACTTTTTATACTTAGCAAGAGGTGGATCCTCCATCTGTAAGGTCCAGTATTAAAATCTTTTAATCTTTTAAGCTTTTAATTTTGGCTTGAAAAAGAAAAAAAAACCTTTAGATGCCACACAGATTTCGCAAGACCTTATAGAACTGGAAGTTTTATTTTCATTTTCTTTATTTACATTTTTTTTTGCATTAAAATGTATAGTAATTCGCATGTTTCTGAGGTTGCGATTTCCATCACCACCACGATGTTCGGTAATTGAATTGGGAAACATCGCAACCCCAATGATTTTAATAGACAAATTGTTGGGACTTTGGCTGTGTAAATTCCTGCAACTGAATGTCAACATCGCGCCCAAACTATATGCAAATTAAGTAACAGTGTGCGAATGGTAAACATCACGCTCAATTGAATCGGGGCCCACCGACCGGGGAAGTCCCATGGCTCGGCGAGTAGCACTTGGGCCTCACAGAGCTGAGGTTATGAGTACGATTCCCGGACAAGGCCTTATCTGTGTGGAGTTTGTATGTTCTCCCAGTATCTGCGTGGGTTTCCGGGTGCTCCAGTTTACTCCCACGTGCCAAAAAGCTGCTAGTTAATACATTAACCCTACTGTGTGTGTGTGCGTGTATGTATGTGTTAGGGGCCTTAGTATGTAGCTCCAATGGGACAGGGACTGTAAAACGCTAATTAATATGAAGCGCTATCTAAAACCTGTTAAAAAAATAAATATGTCCTATAATGAAACTCTAATTTAGTGCTTATATGAACTCAAATTATTCACAGGGGTTTGTATGGCCCCATAACTAGGTGTTAATATTTTGTTATGTGAGGGGGCAGGCAGCAAGTTATGTGACACCTAGGGGTGGCTTGACACCTAAATCCAATTACTGAATCTTAATAGTTACTGAATCTTAAGGAAACAAAGACAATGGAACTTAGTAATGCTGATTACGTTTAGAAATCTTTGCCTTCGCAATCCTCCTCATCATTTATTTCTTAATGTGTAATGATTTATTTCTTTATTTTTAATTTGTTTTAAATTTCGAGGGTTCCTCTTTCTCCCAAACTGCTACTTTGAGTGACTATTTGTCAAAGTGTCAGATTGTGGCCCGGAATTCACAGCCCCGGACGTATTGCACATACGCCCTTAATTTACCGATAATAGCTACTACGCATGCGTAGTAACTCTTTTACGTAATCTAAGTATCATTTCATTACGTAGATTGCGTATATACGGTCCCGCATATACGCAATCTATGTAACAAAACGATACATAGATTACGTAATCTGGCCCTGTATCCATAAATAGATAGTAGCACAGTCTGGAATTCATACAGAGGTTGTAGATGTATTCAGGCTAGCTAAACTAAGTGAGAACCATCCCCTCATCGTTTAAAAATCCCAAAAACACCCTTTTACAAATTGCAAATTATTGTTTGCATTGCTGTCTAATAATAGGCTAAATACTGCTATAGGCACCAATCACAACAGTGACATCTGCAGGACCAAAGCAGATAATGCACTTCACATATGACATGGAAGCATATTCATAAAAAAAATAACGTTACATAGATGTGTACTAATCATGCCATCAGCAACATGGTAAACCCCATATCAAATCTGGACCATTTCTAGGCAATTAAAGAGAACAACAAATAAAATGGACCCAAATAATATATATTCCACAATAACTGTAATGTAAATCAATGTAAAGAGATCCTTAAAAAAACCCCCATATAGAATAGCCATATAGAGGCCCAGCTGTCTAACAGCAGTTTAAGAAAATCAGGGACATCCACACTCAGCAGAGAATTTCAGTCATTTTAATTCTGTACTTTCTTTAAGCACAGATAGAATAACCACCGGGGGCAATCCGTGAAATAGTAGAAACTATTTGATTCATACTTGCTATGGAAGAGAAAACCCAGAGCATTCTCTGGTTAAACACATTTTTTTTTAACTTACAGATGTTTAAAAATGAATCTTTTTTTTTTCTTTTTCTTTTTGCAGGAGGCAAGTTGCATATTTCGGCTATATCCACATATGATATGGAAATCAGAGCATTGACCCTGTGTTTTATATTATCCGAAGAGATTGGAAGGAAGGCTCTTCAAGTATACCAAACCCCTTAGCTGCAGACGGTTGTAGACTAAATAAAGGGAGATTCTCTTGTGTATTCTCAACCTGAATGTTGTATTGGTCAAATTACAATTTACCAAAGAGAGTACAACGATATCTTCTAATATTTTGTATCTGTGCTGCAAAATGATGTATTGTAACTTCATCAATAAAGGTGCATGAGTAACGTATACACAGACCTTATTTAACGCCTCTAAGGTGCTATATTTCAGCACATTGGAAATTATTGAGACCTCCTAAGCCGATGCGCTTTGGAAGAGCTTCAAGTGCAACGACTTAATCCAACATTTTGTGGAATTGAGGGTAGGCCACTCCCCTTATTCGCACTGAGACACCCCACTCACTGACCCCCTACCCTAAAACATTTATGCCAGCATCACTTAAAATGCGCACGCGCAAAAGTTTGGATAGAATGGAGGGCACTTAGCACACACTCAGACCTCCCAATATTTGCAAGCCAAAAACAGGACACACAAAATATAAGTTTTTTATCTATAGCATAAAAGGACAAATTTGTATCAACTGTTATAAGCTATAACAAACAACCTTAACAATACAGGAAGGAACTGTGGCCACTGGTGAAGCCTCCCTATAAAACGTACAGTGAAATGAACACAGTGCATTCAGTGATGGCCATTCCAGAGCAAAACACAAAAAGCAGCACATCCTGCATTCCGTTAAATGGAACGCAAATAACGGCAGATCTATACGGGATTCAGACGACTGTGTGAACGATTTAGTGAACTTTCAAATAGTGAAAAAGTTATGAATGAATAAAATAAAAGAATAATTATTTTTGTTCAAATACATTTGCCATGGCATTTGGAAGGTAAGGGTTACAAAGGGTTGAGGCCTTTAGATCGAAGGGTCCCTGGTGACATCACTCACCTTAACCCCAGTGATTGGCTAAGCAACAAGTACTGGGAGGAGTTAGGTTCCCTTTATTAGGTATCTAGGACACCTGGAACATTAAGTGACCCTCTTTCTTCTTGGATTTTCTTTCCCTCCCTCCATTTTTTGGGGGGCATTTTGTTGCTTGGTGGTTTTTTCCTTGGTGGAAAGCAGGCTTGTTCGTTGTTTTTGCTTGTGTTTCTGCTGAAGCTGGTGCAGGTAGTGTTGTGCTGCGTCTTGTACCAAGACTAATTGAATAACCAGTTTACATATTACACATAGGAAGCTGACACGTAAGATGTAAAAAGTAACACATATAATGTTATCTTGTTTTAAATATGCAACTGTAAATACGTTGTTTATCTTCTGCGGTGTGACTATGTAATTAGGTGGTTGTTTATTTTTCATCATTGATAGACACTTCCTCTAGTTTGGATATTGCGCAGGTGTGAAGATGGGGGGGGGGGGCAGGCAGGGGCAGACTGGGAATTCAAAGTAGCCCTGGATTATATCTGCGGTAATATCAGCTATAGGTGAGGCTAACAAATATTTAATGTATGTGGCGTTATGTATAGCCTATTATGTCAAGGAGTCTAATACATCTACTAGCTAGAATTTCACAATACAAAAAAGACCTTTATACAATGTAGGGAGCTTCCTAGGGAAAGCCACTCACTATAGAGAGTATCCTAGTGACAGCCAGTCAATACAGAGAGCATCCTAGTGACAGCCAGTCAATACAGAGAGCATCCTAGTGACAGCCAGTCAATACAGAGAGCATCCTAGTGAAAACCACCACAGAGAGTATCCTAGTGACAGCTACCCAATACAGAGAGGTGACAGCCAGTCAATATAGAGAGCATCCTAGTGACAGCCAGTCAATACAGAGAGCATCCTAGTGAAAACCACCACAGAGAGTATCCTAGTGACAGCTACCCAATACAGAGAGTATCCTAGTGACAGTCACCACAGAGAGCATCCTAGTGACAGCTACCAAATACAGAGAGCATCCTAATGACATCCAATCTATACAGAGTGCATTGTAGTGACTACCACCCAATACAGAGAACATCCAAATGAGCTCCATTCTATACAATATAATTTCCTTGCGGGAGATTTGCTGGATCTCCCGGGATACCGGGAGAACTGCCTGAATTTCGGAAGTCGGCAACCCTGTGTAATATTCATAGTTTAATGCAATACAAAATATTTGTTTCATTTAGGTCGACAACTCTCCTTAAATATCCGAGAGACTTCCTGAAGAGTGAAAGATTTCCCAGACTCCCTGAAGCACTTGGCAATCTCCCTGATGATGATTCAGTTCAAAAAGTCGTGGTATGATAAGCCACGGCAACTGAAATCTTGGGGCTGAGTATACTCATGTTTTTTGAGGCCCTTATCCTCCTCAATAGTGTCTGCAGCTGTGAATTTCAGGGGTTCCTCAGAACCTCTGGGCCCATCACAGCTGTCCCCCCACTATCACTAGGCCTGGGTATGATGACAGAATGCCACATTGCAGATGCGCTGGAAGGTGGGACCGCAGAGCAGGTCCCCTCCATTATCCAGACATTTGCCAGCGTCCTTGCTAGGGGGCACAGCTGTGCCTAATTCTGCCCATGCCTTGTACAGTACATTCTTATCCTCCGGGTTCGTAAGCACTTACCAATCATTTCTGTTTAGTTTCTCAGTTATTCAATGGTGAAGACAGCTTAGATTTAACTTCACCAGTATTTTGTACTTGCTAGTTTGTATATGTTTTTTAAATATCTATCTAATAAGGATGAGAGAGACAGAGAAAGAGAAATTTTGCGATATTTACTAAACTCACAAAGCTGGAGAAATCAGGCTCAGGTTGTTTAAACACCACTGTCCCGTTGTTCTGTATGGGGGCAGCAAGTTTGTGAGATTCATCAAGCAGTGAAGAGCCTTTTAAAACTTACCTGATCACAAATAATCATCATCCCAGTAGCTTCCCTCTTATGTACATAAGGGAAGCCTGAATATGAACTGGTCACTAAAGCATCTAAGATGATGATGATGATGATGATACTGCAGCACATAGCCGTGGACACTGGACCGATTAGGAATCCTAAAAGTTCTGCACCGCAGAGAGTTGTGCGTGACAGATATGGAACACTGCAATTTATTGTGTGCTTCCTTCTGTGCTCTAACCCCTACCTTAAATCCAAATTATACGCGATTGCATGCGCATCATTTCTGAGCATGCACAGATGCAACATTACGACGAGAGAGAGAGAGCAAGTGTATGCCCGACCGCTGGGTTGGTCCCCCTGTAGGGTCTGGTATGAAATGTCAACAGCCAAAGTGTCTACCGTATTTGTTTGTAACATCTGTGAACTTAATATAATGCAGGAGGCTTGTAGAAAAAAAAAATAAAGAAATGAAATAATTTATATGCATCATTTACATAATACTCAACTGTCGACATTTTGAGCTTTTCGACAATTTGACCCTGTTCCCATAACAATTAGCAAGGCCCATGTATCCCCAAGCCTGGTTATAATAGAGCAGATTAATGAAGTTTCAATCACATCCTGATATGTAAAGAAAATTTTAATATCCGGGGGAAGTACTGATAAACAGCTTATACCACGTCACAGCCAGAGCTTTCCGCATTATATCAGAGTGGTGAAAGTATTGAAACATATATTGTTCATCATTTCTGTTCAATTTACCTCCTCCTGAGTATCCTTTACAGGTGCAACAAGATAATTATGATACATATGTTGCCAACAAGGAGACTGTTATATTGTTTCCATTCTTCTTTAAGGATTGATGCAAGTTTTCGATCAGCTCCATAAGAATATCGACTGCAGATGATGTCTATATTGTTGTGGATTTATCCATTGTTACACCCTATTAGGATGTTGTGATTTTTTGTGTTGTTTTGTGCAATATTACTATATTGTAATTTTCTGGTACCGGTTTTAATAATATTTTATAATTATATTAAACTATTTTCCTGATAACACCCAGTAGTAAAGTTATATATTTTTTATGTCATTTGTGGGGGTCCCTTGATGTCACAGCACCTTTGTCTATATTTGTTTTTAGTTATTTTTAGTGGTCTTATTTTGGGGGGGTGTCGCTGACCCCAGACAAGGGCTACGTTTCACTTAGGGATACTCTAAAATAATTCATATTTTTTGATCATTGTGAGTGCCATATTTCTCAAGCACCAAGATAACAGGTGTGTCTTTTTAGTTTTTTTTCAAATAAAATTTTATTGTGCGCCTAGGATCCGTCCGACACCTGATTTATGCAGGCAAAGTACTTAAGCCGGGTGTTTGGATAGAGGTGCGTATGCATCTGACTGCAATGGATGTACAGGCATATGGAACTTAGTTCCATACACCTGGAGATTCATCCAACAGGGTAGCGCACCCCATCTGCCTAAACTTCATATAGCATTTACATTTTACGAGAGTGTAGGGTTTTAGGGGTTCTGGGCTGGATTCAGACTACGTCCGGTTGTCTGAATCCGGTCCTCTGAGCGGGTAAGCAGACGTATGCAACGCTGCTCTGCATGAGACCTGAAGTCTGCATGAGAGAGGGGAGTAAAGGAGAGTTTACTCTGCTCTTTTGTGACGATTGACAGACCACCATGCATGCGTTAAACGCATGGAGGGCAAGATCTAGCCCCCCTAATGACCATGAATAAAATGCAACAAAGTTGGCCCCATGAACCAATGAAGCTTTGAATAACTGTCCAGGATGACTGTGTTTTGTTAATAAAGAGGGAGACCCATCACAGCTCTACTGCGTCATCGCAACTTCCACTACTCGCATCCTTACAGTATCAGAAAAACAAATAAGCCTCCGGGTGAATGCACAGCCTCTAACACAACACAAAAGACAAAAACAAAAACCCACAACTGAAAAACAACCAAGAGCGGAACTGACCAAGCAGTTTACATTGTGAATAGTAATATCGCAGGTTGTTTATAAACATATACATATATGACTGCAGGGTCCAAAGCTTTTTTTTTTTTTTCCTCTCAAGTGCAATACCTCCTGATTTAATTAGATAATGTCCTGGCGGTTCCTAGAAGGGACAGACAATGGTTTAATAGAATGTATACAAGCAGGATACATTAGGCAGCTACTGTGTGTGTGTTTTATCTTCACTATACAAATTGCGGTAGCACTGTATACTTCTCCTCTGTCTCAAAGAGATGAAATAATTCATCAAGAACCAGAATCAAAGGCTTGTGCTCGACACTGATCATTCAAAAAACACAAAGTATACATTTCTGTCATGAATTATACATCGCCGTACAATGGGTCTGCGTCAAGGCAAAAAGAGCTATATGTGCGGTATTAAAGCGAGACAGCCGGGGGGGCAGGAGCAATCAGCACCAAAGATTCTTTTTTTCCTTAAGTGAAAGAAGTTGCTGCTCCTAGCGTAGCGGAGAACAAAGGGACTTTTCAGGATGAACCAGAGAGCGGGTCCCCCTCTCCAACACAGATGACATTGGTAATAATGGTGAATGCTGAACAGAGCAGGATTTTTTTTTTGGGAGGGGGGGAGGGGGGGTGTCTGAGATTAGGAGAGGAAAAAAATATAATAATTACTTTCCTACCTTGAATACAAAGTAACGAATGACCTTCTGCTTATAAAAGCCTTTTTAGAGGCTGGAATAAAATGTTGAACCATTCTGGCACATAAATAATATTTGCTTTGTAAAGTCTTCTGTTCCTAGAAGGAAATAACCTACAGTGACCCGTGCAAAATACAGGAGAGCGGGAACTGTAGGATTACATAGGACTATATAGGGGTATGGTTGATTTTTTGATGCATGTGGCGTAAGTACCATGTGCAGGCATTGCGAATGTTCACAATGGAAACTGTTACTTATAGTGAAAGGCCCTGTGTCGCTGAAATACCTGTTCCCAATAGCGTGCGGGGACGGGCTGCGGGGATGAGGGGAGATTGCTGCAGCACACAGACTGTTAGTGCTCAGCTCCAGAAGATGAAGGGTTAAGGTTAGGTTTAGGCACTGGAAGATGTAGGGTTAGGTTTAGGCACTGGAAGATGTAGGGTTAGGTTTAGGCACTGGAAGATGTAGGGTTAGGGTTAGGGACTGGCAGATGTAGGGTTA
>WWET01004147.1:56878-67314 GCA_011038615.1 Limnodynastes dumerilii
TCAAAATATGATGAGATGAAGACGCATTTTGATGAAATCGTTCAGCAGCTAGGTGACAGGCCTACTTCTCAGGGGAAATTCCGATTTTATAAATTTGGTAATAAAACCGGAAAACTATTATCTAATTTATTGAAAGGTACTAGGAAGCATAACGTTATTGGTTCTTTGCGAAAGCAAGATGGCACCAGGGCCCATAAGGGGCCAGAGATATCCCAAATCTTGCAGGAGTTTTATGCGCAGCTCTACTCCCAGGGGGATATTGACCATGCAAAGCAAGCAAATTTCTGGAGAGATTTATCTATTCCACAAGTATCAACAGCTCAAAGGGATAAATTAATAGCCCCAATCTCTGCTGAAGAGATTTCCAAAACCATATCTAAGCTAAAACCTCTTAAAGCTCCCGGGCCGGATGGTTATGGCACAGAATTCTATAAGATCCTCAAAGAACAACTCTGCCCCCCCCTGCAGGAGGTCTATAACAAGATATTATCCACACAATGCATCCCGTTGTATTTCAATTCAGCAGTGATAAAGGTACTCCCCAAACCTGGCAGAGACCCAGAATTGGCCAGTTCATACAGGCCAATATCACTGCTGAATACAGACTATAAAATACTGACGAAAATTCTGGCAGATCGACTGAAGACAATTTTGCCTAACATAATACATAAAGACCAAACCGGTTTTATTTGGGGTCGTCACTCGGTCTTAAATATCCGGAAGGTCATAACGATCCTTCAGGAAGCTGAACTAGCAAAAGATGGTAATCACAAAGTCTTGATATCGTTAGATGCTGAAAAAGCTTTTGACCTGGTCACGTGGGAACATTTAACGGATTGCCTGCGGCGTTTTGGTTTTTCTGATTCATTCTCACTAGTTTTACAGACCCTATATTCTAATTCTACCTCCCAAATTGCCTGCAACGGCTATCTTTCTCCATCTTTCCTTATCCAGAGAGGCACCCGTCAGGGCTGCCCCTTATCCCCGCTTCTGTTCGCGGTCGCCCTAGAGCCACTAGCCATAGCTCTTAGAAATCATCAGCAGTTTACGGGCATAAGGGTAGGAAATTTTGAGGCGAAACTCTCCCTCTTCGCTGATGATATGATGCTATTTGTCTCCAACCCGGTGTGCTCTATCCCGTTCATCACAGATACTATCATTCAATTTGGGTCCTTTGCAGGATATAAGATAAATTTTCAGAAATCTAAAGTTTTGATTCTATCCCCACATAGTCAAAGCCTGGCCTCCAACCCGGTGTTTAAAGTGTTTCAATTGGCTACTCACTCAGTGAAATATTTGGGTATTACTATTAGCAAAGATATTCGTAATCTTTACAGAGATAACTACACTCCGGTACTGAAAACAGTTCAACAATTGTTGGAGAGTTGGCGCTTCTTAAACCTTTCATTATTGGGCAGAATAGCGGCACTTAAAAGTATAATTTTCCCCAAATTGTCTTATGTAATTCAAATGATTCCCATTCACTTAGACAAAGCCGACATTAAAGTTTGCAGGTCTTCCTTTTTAAAATTTATCTGGAGGGGGAGAAAACCCAAAATTGCTTTCAATAAATTACGACTTCCGAAGCATGAGGGTGGCTTAGGAGTACCCGACCTATTAGCGTTTACGCATGCTGTCTCTTTTCGGTATGCCTCTGATTGGTTTCTGGGGAAGAGCACATATACTAATTGTGAGCTAGAAGAACAACGATTTTTTCCATATTCCCCGGCAGCCCTATTACTCTGTAACAAGAAAGATATTCCACACGAGATTTTCAACAATATTTTATTTAAGTATACATATCGCTCATGGTCATCCATCAATGCCAGACTCAAAAGAAACAGACATAGCCTGATATACACACCTATTTGGGGGAATCCATGCTTTACACCAGGCTTAGAAAATGCGTGGTTTCTGAACTGGAAAGATAAAGGCATTAAGGCTATCAAGGATATCTTTGACCCGGGCGGCGATCTTCTCACCTTCCAGGCCCTAAGAAGCAAATTTGACCTACCCCATAATAATTTTTTCATGTATCTGCAGGTGAGACATATGATTCAGGGACAGCCAAAACCCTTTTCTACTTCCCAAACGCCGGATACGCTTTTACAATTGTTGCATTACATAACAAGAAACAAATATAAAACCAAGATGTTACAAGCGGATCTTATAAGAGACACCCCTCGCAAGTTGTGGGAGCCACTTGTAACTACATGGGGCAAAGATATCCCAGCAGATATCACTTCCGAAACTTTATTCACACATTTTGAGGCAAGCCTAAAAATTTTGAAATCTGCACGATTACAAGAGATACATATAAAAACAATTCATAGGGCGTATATTTCTCAGCATCAGCGAGCGTTTATATTGCCGCAAGAACCAGCGCTTTGCCCGAAGTGTAAGACGCAAACGGCCACTTTTTTTCACAATATGTGGGAGTGTCGTAAGATCACTAAATTCAAGCTGTCCCAATTTATTAGCTCCTCTTTGAAAATACACGTATCCAGTGACCCGCTCGCGATGTTGTTTGCCAATTTTTGTAATTGGGAGCTAGGACACAATAAGAAACATTACATTAAGCTTCTTACAATAATAGTAACAGTGGCCAGAGGGGTACTGCGACGCAACTGGATACAGAGAGCTTCTCCAACTATAGGGGCAGTCAGAGCAGAACTTTTACAGTGCGTATATTTTGACAGGAAAGCAACACTACCTGAAGTAGAGGTCAGGGGGGAAAAATTTCAAGAAATATGGGGACCCTACATTGATAGCCTAAGCGCAGAAACACAAAGACGTATCTATAACATTTTTTAATCTACCAAATGGTATCTTTACAAACAACTAGACGCTCAAGATATGACTCTAGTTACTTAAGACCATATCCGTACAGGAGTTGCTACAGACATACTTGTGCTCTCTTGGGGCCATAGTGTCTGAGTTCAGCCTAACTGCGGAGGAGAAACGTATCTGACAAGATGCCTGTCAGATAGTTATTGAGGTTTGGATCTGTCAACACTAAGCTGTTCGTTTTATTTTTTTTTTTATTTTTTTTTTCTTTACTTTGTTTTGTTCTCCTTTATTTATATGCATAATGTCTTTGGGTCTTATTATTTGGTATGGCAGACATGTATATGCATCACTACTGCATTATGGTATAGTTTACTGAAATCGCTCCCTTTGTCGTTGGGAGAGAAGGGAGTCCCACTTTCCTTTATCCTACCGTTATCACTGAGGAACGATTTTGATTTTGATTATATATTTAGTATGTGGTCTACATCTCTGTACTTGCGGCTATATAGGCCGATTGTCAGTTTTTTGGAATGCCATATTTGCTTTGTTCACATCAATGCATATATGTTTTGTTTTCTTTTATTTACTTATGTCTGTTCTGTTGTTTTTCTTGAAATAATTCAAAATGACAATAAATTGCGTTGAAAAAATAAAGTGAGAGCAACCAAGTTGAAATGGAGGCCCTAGTCAGTGACTAATCATAATCTAGTCACAGCTAAGGGGTAGAACATCTCTTTTTCTACATACCCCAGGCACAAATCTATTCCTTGGGGGGCTTATGGGGGTAAGAGTCGTGAAGTAACGAACTTCACACCAATTCCACATCTAGGTTTCAACGTGGCTGAGACGTAAGACTTGACTCAAACTTCCAGGTCACCTAAATTAAACCAAACCACATGACATAATCAGATGGGGCTGGATCACAGACTTACAATGGCCTCTGAGCACAGGATCCCCAATGAATCCAGCCTTCCATACAGACTCGAAGAAGCCACTTCCCTTGCTTGTACGGACAACGGGCCTGATCCAGACCTAGGCCCGCCGTCGCTAGGACGGCGGGCGTAAGTGTAAGATCGGCTGAAAAGCCGATCTGCGCATGCGCCGGGCAGATCGTGGATCGGGCGTCCGTAGCAGCGCCATAGGGATGGTGGAGGGGACGTCCCCCAGTGTCCCTACATTCAGGTTAGTGTAGGTGGGCGGGGGGAGGTAGTTTAATGAGGTGGGGAGGGCTGTGCGAGCGTATGGCCCCTTCCTTATGCCGGCTGAGGTTAGGGTAGCCTTCAGCCAGCGTAAGGAAGGGGCCATACGTATAGGCATAGGTCTGGATTCAGGCCCAACGACACAAAACCTCGACTTTAAACAGAGTTGACGACTTTTCAAATCTTCCCTCCAGGAGACTCCAGGGGCGGGGCTTAATGGTACGATTTATGCAAATTGTGTCGTTAAGCCCCCTCTTTTTCAGCACTACCTTAAGTCACAGTGTTCCAGGGGTCATCAAGTCCCGCCCATCCCTAGTAACAGTAACAGTTACCTGCCTCTTATGCGGGAGATTTGCCAGCTATCCCAGGATATCCTGCCTTTAAATTGCCTAACGGCTAAGAACCTGTTCCTCCCCATACATGACAGACCACATGTCGACGTATAATAAAGGCACAGAGACTTAGATTGTGGTCATAAAGGGGGCACGTTCATTAATTAAGTTCTCTATTGTAATTAGTGACTATTGGTTTATAGGGTTGAAAGGTGGCTGCAGAATCAGTGGGGGTCAGGATCCTTGCCTGTTAAAAACAAGAGCTAAGGTGCCAGACATCTATCATTTTCCTGTCTCAGCACCTTTAAAAATCCAGCCACACCCCATTTACCAGGACCCTGCCACAAGGTCTGAGCGTCCAATTTGGAAGTTATAAACTGATGTATACCCTGAGACCGTGTAATCCCGCTTTCAGATGACCACCACGGTAATAACTCGTGTTATTGGCGTTCTTTTAAGCCAGTATAAAACTCCACTACGGTATTTAGTAAATGTAATGAAGCGCAGGCCTGCTCTTAAAAGAACGGACCGGCGGAGACAGCCGATATTTACATGGATCGCCATGGAAACTGCAGTTCGGATTACCGATGTGAAAACGGGCATTATCGCAGGAAAATGACGTTTGTAAATAGCTCTAAATGACATGCTAGACCTGTTTGTCATTACAAAAACCGGACATCATAACTTCTAACGACAGTTTGAAGCTGGAAAAAATTGAAGGTGCCAGCAATCATTTTACATCCAAAGTAGGTACCACTTTTGTGTAACCTCAGGCCACGGACAGCAGAAGAATAGCGAGTTTATTCCAAATATCAGTATATAGATCTTTAAGTTCATTGCATTACTTTCTCACTCTAGTTTGTTTCGTATGCCCGTAATATCAATTTTCTCCTCTTCTGACTTGAACTATTGTGTCTTGGCCCTGTTTCTTTATCACATTTTCTCATTGATTTCATGAACTCCCAAAGCCACGGCACTGAAAACGTCTGTCTTGTGTAGTCCATATCAAACTGTTTAGATGCCTAGCTTAAGGCTTCAGACATGGCTTTGCTATCAGTGAAGGAAGAGCTGCATTAGATGAACTTCAATCCTGTATACCTTCGCACACCAAAGCCAAGAAAAAGCAGTTTCAGAAAATGCTACATTTTTTTTGTTTTGAGAGGATAACATTCTGCTAAACCACAATATTATATACTTTTTACAGCACGAGTCTTGGTAACAGTTTCACTTTAACGTCTTGGTAAGTCTTAGGAGTGTACATTCAAGAGAGACATATAGAAAAGTAGGGCAAAATTTTGCAAACCATGTTATATAAATCATTTCCCCCATTAGACTATCCCGGAAATCCTCAAAATTGATCCTTCAATTGCAACTATGAATAGCTGTAGTGTATACCTCCCATCATTTGAGAGCCAAAAAACAGAAATAATAAATAAAAAAAGGAGTAGCCCACTTATTGGGAAAAACTGGAAGGAACCAAAAATCGATACTGTCCCTCTGGAAGCGGGACAACTGGGGGTCCTTTTGGGAGGCTGGTTGGCAACCTTTAGCCATGGAAGGAAAAATAAGCAAGTGGCCCAGGATGTTCAGTCCCCCGTTCCCATACCCCCAATACCAGTGACACACCTGGGGGGGTTGCCCAGAGCCCAAAACCTCATCCAGCAGTCATGGTTAAGTTCAGTTGCGCAGAGCAGGCGATATCAATGTCCACTGGCCATAGAAACACAGCAGACTGTAGTAATGAACTACTTGGAAAATGTCTCTGGAAAAAGTTTGGGGACTGAATCCTAACAGACTTTCTCAAAGCCTTTGGCTCAGTTTAGACCAAATCCATCAACCATTGCCTAGGACTTTGTATTATAATTTTTGTATAGACCTGTTGATATACTGCGTACTCTAGAATTAAGAAGTGCCGACATTTTACTTCGCAAATCTTAAGGAAGAGTATGTCTATGGGACGTCTGTTGGTGTGAAGGGAATGTTTAGCAGAGTTTTTACTTAGATATGATGCGGCTGAACCTCATGCTTCCATTAAACCCAGAACCAATCTCAAAGTAATTGGAAATGAGAATCCAGTACAAGCAAAGTAGCATCTCTTGTTTTTAAAGTTGCAGCCAGTTTAAATGGCAAATACCAAGAGGTGGATATCAAATACTGGGGCCTGGGTATGCCACGCTGGGGTGTGGGTCCCCGCAAAGAAAAAATTTATTTCGAAAATTTAGATTTCGATTGCATATACCTCGAGGAGGCATTGCATTGATTCACGGAGCACCAAGCTTTCGGTGCTCCGAAAAGTTATTAAAATATAGTTCCCTAGTCCATTCCTTAATTCTTACTCTAACCCTCCCCTCTCACTACCCTAACCCTCCCTTCCTGGGAGCCTGACCCTAACCCTCCCTTAATTGCAGCCTGACTCTAACCCACCATCTTCCGTGGTCTGACCTTAACCCTCCCTCCCCTGCAGCCTGACCCTAACCCTCCCTCCCCGCACAATTTACTCACCTGTCCCTGGTCCGGTGAGCAGCGGCGGAGGTGCGGTGGAGGGATATCGCGGATTGCGAAAGTGAATGGGTGAAGTATGCCGAACGGCATACTCACCCATTCATTAAAAAAAAGTAGAAACAGGAACTTCCGGATGTCCCTTTGTCGGTAATGACAATTTCTTACCGAAGATTGCAACCGGCCACGCTGGAGCCCACTGTGTTTTTTTTCTTTTGTTCTTAAAATGTTTTTGTTTTGTTTTTCCGCTGTGCGAGGGTTGGTCTGATCTGTGCTTAGCATTGGCTGCTAGACTTAAGCTGTTTTTCAATGACAAACTGTCAGGACAGCTTCAGCCTGTCCGTCATCAAAGCGTGAGAAACAGAAGGGTGTTCTCTGCACTGAAGACAGCGCTGGACTACTGACACATACTGTGGGACTAAACTTACTCCCAGGAGTGTGTCATGTGACTCCCAGCTAAGCTTTTTTTTTTTTTCTACTATCTTCAGTTTATCTTATTGCTAATCAAAAGGGAGAGGTGTGGTATAGGAAATGCTGGGTAGCTTTAATCCATGGACAATTCTCTATGACCATTAACTATAAAGGGGACACAAAGAGGTTAATGTCAATTCTTCTCTGAGAGTACCTGCTATGACATTCACTTATTGGACTACATTTTACATGTCATTTTATAATAAGGCACTAACTGATTAGCGTTGCTGTTTTGAGAAATCTCCCATTAGCCATAAAATTACGCATGCATTCCTTCTTCCCTATTTCAAAATAAAAACTTGAGCTGACATCAACAGCCTCCGAGATAGTGGAGCTACCTGAAATGAAATGAAAGTGTAACGAATGCAAATATTTTGCCCTTTGGGGGTTGCTATATATTAATGTATTAGTTTGCCAACATTAAGATCAAAACGCAAAATGCAACAAATACATCCTAAAAAGTTTTTAGTCAGATTTGCTATTAATGGTATGCAAGGAGCGGTTTATAAAACATTAATCAGTAAAAAGCCTTGATATGTCAATTGTAATGATCTCCAGCTCTGTGTATCTCCCCTTTTCCTGTTTTAGTCGAGCTTGCTTCGAGCACTTTAGCCTGAAGCCAATCTGCTCAAGATGGGGAATAAAATAAAAAACGGAGAGAGAAGAAAAAAAAAAAAAACTCAGGCTAACAGATGGATGAGGACCCTTGTTTGTTGCAGAAAGGAAAATAGCAAAGACTGGAAAACAGGATGCAAAGAGTTGGAGATGTGATGGGAGGTTTTAAAGCAACAGACATGGAATTACAAGTGTGAAGGTCTAAACTGTGACCTGTTCAGTACTCAACAGAAAAAGAAACACAGAAAATAAACACTGTAAGCAAAGCAACCCACATTATCAGTATGCACGTAGGTGGATGGCACACTCACCATCCGTACAAGAGACATATGGTGGGTGGACATAGGTATTTAAACTGTACAGTAAGGGCTTGGCTAAGCTCTTGGGTGCAATTAAGTATTATACATGGAATCGTTTCCATGAGAAATACTTAAGGTAGGGTGCAGTTATCGTAACGGTCTTATGCATGGAGGAGATTGTGTGTGTGTGTGTGGGGGGGGGTTAATGATTTCCTCTATGTAGTATATATGATACCAAAGTCTGGCTGTGAATGTATGGACTTTACATTTACATCCGGATCTGACCCCTTGACTTTATTTCAGGCTCAGGCACTCTGAGCACTCCAGGTGTTGTGAAAGTACAAGTGTCACCATGCTTTGTCAGGTATCAGCTACGTGTTTTTAGGGAAAATAGGGAAGAGGGGGTAATGCTGTCTCTCTGAGAAGTATGTAGTACTTACCATAGAGGCAGCGCTACCACCTCTTGATGTTGGTATAGCAAACCTCTTTAAACACTCGCAAACTATATTATTGGTTTGGAAGTCAGCAACTTGCCAACACCTCAAATTTTATTATAATTCCAATGTGAAATATAGATGCAATATAGCTCTAATATATACATCTTGTCAGATTTCTAGCATCGATTCTAGCCCTAACCTGCTTAACAATGTCCCTGTACACACCGCTTTCTAGTTTCCTGTGAATCGATTCACATACTTTTCAAATAAATCTTTGCAGCGATATGGTTGCCGACAAGATGGCGCTATGCAGAAATATGAATGGGAATCGTTGCAGTGAAGATCTTGTGTCTGTACACAATGAAGTGTTTGACAGACATCGGGACATCTTTGATTGCAAAATTAGGAGCTCCTAAAAATCAAATCAAATGATCATTTGCAGCATTGTTGGACAGAACACACTAGTAAGATATCTGCGAAAACTGTTGTTTGATCATGTGATCTGCACGATTATTGTCAGAAAAATCCCCAGTATGTGCCCAGCTTTACATGTAGTGAGCCAAGATGTTCAAAAGGTTGTTGGTACCAGTCGCTTATGGAAGGATTGAATGGTTTGGGCTCCTCCAATATCCAGTACTGAACAAAACAGGGAATGTTTTGATCCCAATTCATTTCTATTCTTAACAGAGGAATCGCAACATAAGGGGATATTAATAAAATCTATATTTCAGTATCTACCTGAAATAATTATTTAAGTAATACATAGTTTTTTATGGTATATTTAATAATACTTTATTCTCAATAAAACCTTACTTGATTGAGATCCAACTCAATACAACCTAAATCTACTGCTGGGTAAATACTGGCAGAAAGGGATTTACTGATGCCATAACAGAGGAAGCACAAGAAAATGATACAGTATAAGTCATGACTATCCACTGAAACAACATGCATGGTATTGGCTAGTCACCCAACTCTATTCTGCTCAAGTAGACATCCCCACATTCGTCAAATAGATTTAAAAAAAAATGTTTTTATTATTATTATAAAAGTGCTAACTTGTATTAATCCAAGTGAGTAGCATCTCTTGTTCTTGACATTACAGGACTTCTCTGGAATAACCTTCCTCACCCTCTACTCTCCAAACTTTCAAGTTCCCCATTAAAACTCACCTCTTCAGGCAAGCTACGAAATTCTTCAACCTCCTTCTTAAGCTTTATTTACCCTATTTGCAAACACTTTGCGTTCTATTTTGCCTTTTATTACATGATTAAAACAAACTTGCACACACTCTCTTTCTATTCTAAAATTCCCCTCTGTCCTGCTATTAAAAGTGCTGTGTGACTGGATCATACAGAGTACTTTTACCATTAAACCTAACTGGCCCATTGTGTGATATTTAGTGTAAGCTTGGGGAAAGGGCCCTGTTACCCACCTAGTCTGATTTTTACTAACCAGTCTTGTTAAAATTGTAAAGTGCTACGTAATCTACTCAGGGCCATCACAACCCAGTACACCGATCATGTCTCCAGCCCCTCTCCCAGTACTCCCATGTGTCTACAGTGCCTCCAGCCCCCCATCATGTGCAGTATTCCCATCATGTGCCTCCAGCTCCCCAGTATTCCCATCATGTCTTCAGCCCCCTCAGTACTCCCATCATGTGTCTCCAGTGCCCCCCAGTACACCCATAATGTGCATTATCCCCATCATGTGCTTCCAGCCCCCCAGTATCCCCATCATGCGCCTCCAGCTTTCCAGTATTCCCGTCATGTCTCCAGCCCCCCCTCCCAACAC
>WWET01004147.1:67451-80407 GCA_011038615.1 Limnodynastes dumerilii
CCGCACCCCCCCCCCCAGTACTCCATACCCTCCAACATGACCCATTCCATTAGGTACAACATACTCTGCTCCTCATTTTCCAACTGTCAGTTGCTATGGTAACCACCTGTGTTAAAGAGACAAATAGTTTTTTAAATATCAGATAAGTCATTTCACCAGGTGAGTGACAGTTGGAAGCTCAGGTGTGGAGTATATTGTACCTAATGGAATGAGTCATGTTGGAGGGTCTGATACTCCCATCAAGTGCCAAAAGACTCCCCCTCAGCCAGTACTCCCATTAAGTGCCCCCTCACATTTTACTTACCTTACCTGCGTCCTCCTCCTCATACAGAAAGTTCCTTTATGAGGGTCTGCGTCCGTTACATAGAGCAGCTGATATCAGCTTCTCTGTGTAACTGCCATGGCAGGCTCATACAGAAACCTCCTGTATGATCCTGCCGGTCTTCATAGGGGGGGATGACTTGCCTGCATCCCTCGCTTACAAGGGTCCCCGTTGCCTCCCCCCTGTCACCAGTCCTGGGCGCCCCCTTGATATTTTTTAGGGGGGCGAGATGCTCCGCAGAAGCCCAATATCATTTCTTTTTTTTCCATCTTGAAATTTTTTTGGTGTCAAGAAGGGGAATTCTGATCCGGCTGCTAGACAAACTGTTTTTCAATGACAGATTGTCAGTGAGGAACAGTATCAGCCTGTCCGTCATCGCTGAATGACAAACAGGAGACTATCCCCAGCACTGACAGACACTTGTTTTTACGGAGTTTTTAATGTTTATTTAATGATATATTCTCTTTATCACCTTAAAGGGTGGCATAATTCCATCGAGTTCCAGGTTAACAAAACCTAAATTTACTGCTGGGTAAATACTGGCAGTAAGTGATTTATTGATGCCATTACAGAGGAAACACAAAAAAATGATATAATGGAAGTCATGGCTATCCACTGAAACAACATGCATAGTGCTGGCTAGTCACCCAACACTATTCAGCTCAAGCAAACATCCCCACATTCTTCAATTAGATTTTTCCATTTTAATTATTTTTTCACTATACAAGTGCCAGCATCCCAGTTTCTTTTTCTCTCTCTTTTTCTTTTAACAATAGTGGAAAGTAACATTGGAATATGTACCCCATCCAGGCACCGTCCCTATTTCCTAAACTACACTGCAAAATAAAATAAGAATAAACAAATAAAAAACACACAATAATTGTAGTTGAGTGTTTTAGCAGCAATTACAGCTAGAATTACAGGTTCAATTACGCATAATTTAAGGGAGGAGCTGCCGCCAGAAAATGTATCCACACCCGAGGTTTTATTCTATGCTAATTAACGCTGAGAGGAAAGCTTAAGGGCTTTATGAAACATCCCACACCTCGGGTGTGTGAAAAATAATGGTTACACCCAAGCAATGTTCATGTTTTATGTATTTGATAAGCACTTTTCTTTTTGCCGTTTTATTATATGTTTAAAATAATAAGAATTATTATATATATCTGCACATATAAACAAATATGGGGAGACAGTCTGAGGCTTTGATACCTGAGCTGGGTGATCCTCTGAAACAGAAAGCATTACGCCTAAGATCATTCATTGTTCCTCATGCAACAAAGTGACCTTAGAAATATGAATCAAAGTATTTCTATGATAGCAGTACAATGATACAATATATGTCTCAGCTTGACAAAAATAAAGCAACTTACAGCAGCAAAGCCACTTAAACATTTTTATGGTTGTATGTATGTATTTTTTATTTTGTTTTATTTTTTATTTTAATTTTTTAAGTGGGAAGGAGTTATATTTTCTGCACACAATGGGGTAGATCCAGAACTACGTTTGCCGTGCGTTTACTCGCGTAGCGTATTTTCGTGTGCGTACCTTCTATACACTCCCCTAGGCACACCCCTTGAATGTACGTATTTTGTCAAGATACGCTTTTCAAACCCTACCTTAACTTTTGCCAACGTAAGCACAGTGATCCGCACACGTACGTATGGGAAACACGTATTTACGCAGCTAAGCGCGCCCATACTGTACACTTTAAATACAAACCCCCGCCTACTTAACGTATTTCAGGCGTATTTTGGACTCACGGAAAATTGGCACGCCCACACGTAAGTATTTACGTGACACATACGTGAATGGCCCATACGTTCACTATTACACTACGTTACTGAGCGTATTTTCTATGGTGCGCATGCGCAGTACTTACCAAAAGGCGATTTTACGTCTCCGCCACGCGTAAATTCGCTCACAAGTGTTGTTCTGGATCTGGCCCAATATTTGTAACGGTCTTTCCATAAACTAGTATCTTTTTTCTCTCTGGAGTTGTTGATGATATAATGTCTTTTATGCACATAGAGGTTTTCAAATGTCAACGGATAAAAAAAAAAAAGAGAAGGGTGTTATAGTAGGGAAGCAGCTCCCGCTGTGGAATCGCTATTTCAACACCGATACAGCTGATGCCTTAATGTCTTAGGGCTGGATTCACACCTAAGCAGTCCCTTCTTAGGTACGTGTCTGTAGTAAAAGACCTACTGCGCATGCGTAATGCCACCTCGGGGAGCGCTTAGGTAGAAGTGGGAGGGATTTGGATTAGCCGGGGAGGACAGGGGGCAGGCTGGTAGCAGCAATGTTCGTGCGGACATTGCAAGGATAGTTAAGGTAGCCCTATGGCACTCATAAATGCTACAAGGTACCTAAAAAGGGGGCGGGATGGGGGCAGGACGGGTAAGTTAGGTGCGGGTCTGTCCACACCTGACTCACACCGTATCTGTGAACCCGATCCTTAGTGTCTGGCTGTGGCAGTGCCAACACTTGTGTAATAAAGAATATATTTCTACATAGAACAGGTACGACGTCGAACGTTCCTCCTTCAACAAGATACCCATTCCACGTGCCGGTAGTATTTTGCTTCTAGAAGGGGAAAGTTAATGTTAGGCTGTGGAGAGGGAAAGTTTAGGGTTAGGCTCTAGAAAATGGAAGGTTAGGCTGTAGAGATGGAAAAGTTATGGCTAGGCTGCTGAGAGGGGAAGGCTAGGGCTAGGCTGCAGAGGGGGGAGGTTAGGGTTAAATTCCAGAAAAGGGAAGGTTAGGGTTAGGCTGAAGAGATGGGAATTTTAAGGCTAGGCTGCGGAGTGGGGAAGGTTCGGATTAGGCTGCAGAGAGGGGAAGGTTCAGGTTAGGCTGCGGAGAGGGGAAGGTTAGGGTCAGGCTGCAAAGAGAGCTGCCTATTGCATCATGTACCAGATAACTGGTACCCCATGATACTCTAAATCTTTAAGAGCAGCCTGAATAAACTGGCACAGTAATGTTTACATAAAAACACAGGTTTTTTTTAATACCTTATACAAAATCACAGGGAGTTCCAACTCAGTTGCTGTCAGGGTATATAGGTCATCTCCCCAGCTCCACTTATAGGGCTGACTGCAGAAGTGCCTTTTTAAACAATCCAGCTCGACAGCAATCGAGATAGGGGCTCCTGGAAACCTCTTGATCATTATCAACCAATAACTACCAGCCATTATCAATACAAACAGCTAAGTAGCATTTATGTAATTTGCATATATTCTTAATAAATAATAATAGTTTCAATTAAGAATTGTGTCTTGCTGTCTCCTTTAAGTCCTGTGGCCAGATTTACTAAGCTGCGGGTTTGGAAAAGTGGAGATCACCCAATCAGATTCTAGCTGGGATTCTAGTATGCAACAGGAAAGTGAGAGCTAGACTCTGATTGGTTGCTATGGGAAACATCTTCACTTTTTCTTTAGAAAAGTTTAGAAAATCTAGCCCTTTGAATTCACTGATGAGAAAAATTATAGAAAGAAAAAACACTGCTAGTCGAAAACCCATTAGTAACTTTTTGAAATCCTTATGGATTCTACAGTCCAGCAAGTAATAAACAAAATATTTTGTGGGTGCTGAAACTTCAACCATTTGCGATCACTAATGTGTTCGCTTTATTAAATGATATACATTATTATTGTATGTTCTGCCCGTGTCTATGTGGGTTTCCTCCGGGTGCTCTTGTTTCCTCCCACACTCCAAAAACATGCTGGTAGGTGAATTGACGGCTGACTAAATTAACCCGTGTGTGTGTGTGTGTGTGTGTGTGTGTGTTTGTATTAGGAAACTTAGATAGTAGCTCCAGTGGTGCAGGGATTGATGTGAATTTGATATATTCTCTGTAAAGTGCTGCAGAAAATTTGTGCCAATATAAAAATGATAATAATAATCTGTATTAATACATTTCCCTTTCAATTGAACCAATGTTAATGCAAATTCACTATTATCCGCCACCGATCCACCTCTGCTCTGTGCTAAATTGTCAGTAGCTGCAATGTAAAAGGGCTTCCTTAATCCATCTATTACCCCTTCTCTTTGATCACAGGCGTTTGTAGCTGTGCAATGCTATGTATTCAGATGTTCTAAACATGGGCATTGTGAAAATACGTGTAGATCAGGCCCATAAACAGCATTTCTGTACTGAAGGGAAACACAAGTCTTCTTGATTCACATCACTGTCAGTACTTCTGCAGTTCGTCCGCCTTTAATTACCATAATCTATACACAACAACATACACACATATAGTTAACCTGTTTTCCTTTCACAGAGAAGAAAAATAATCACACACCAGTAGTGTGACTCATTAAAGATCACGTTGCAAATTGCGGTGATAAGCAGATACACAGTGACTTGCATAGACTGTCGTTTAAAAAAAAAAAGTTCCCAAGAATACTGAAGCAAAACCTTCCAGCACAGATTAGCACAGATATATCTTTCACATATGATATTATAATAGGAAGCAATGGTAAGGAGAGTGAAACTACATAATTGCTTGGCACAGTCCATTGTACAATTCAGTACCATCCAGCGTAATGGTATCATTGAGTCTCCCCCCGACACTACCCAATGGCGTAAATCATATTGTTGCATGGCAGTGGCAGGGTTTGGTTACACAATACAACAGACAGCATCAAGCTCCCTGGAGACCGTCAGATGGACCTTCCATTCAACAAATAGAGTGTCGGCAAGTATGTTTTCATAGCATGTAAGTGACTGCTTTAATCCGGCTTGAGTACAGCAGCAGTGGGGAGCTAACACTGGATCCTTGATGTGTCCAGGCTTCATTGCAGGAGAGTGGAGGCAACTTCTCTAGTTCTTAAGGCATTCCAACACAAGACACCCAGCCTTAATATTTCTGCATCACCCTCATGTAAAATGGGGATGGCTGGGAAGACTGGATACAGTGGAGGGTGCTTACCACAGACTCAGTGTACACTTTACATACCACCCCCTTCCACCATCACCGGTTCCAGTTTCCGGTCCGATGGCCCGCTTTGCAAAATAGAGACAGCCAAAAGTAACTTTTTAGAACATTTTAGAATTGTTTTTATGAATTGGTGAGTGTGACAATCGGCATATTTGCCCATTCATTTTTGCAGACCCGTCGGATAACAGCCACGGAGAGGTAAATAACCTCTCTGGTGCATTTTAGTACTGGGTGGGGTTAGGATTTGGCACTTAGGAAGGGAGGGTTAAGGTTAGGGCCATAGAAGGGGAGGATTAGGGTCAGGCTGTGGGGAGGGGGGTCTTAGGGTTAGGCTATAGAGAAGGGAGTATTAGGGTCAGGCTGTGGGGAAGGGAGTGTTAGGGTCAGGCTGTGGGGAAGGGAGTGTTAGGGTCAGGCTGTGGAGAAGGGAGGGTTAGGGTAATGAAAGGGGAGGGTTAGGGTAATATGGAAGGGGAGGGTTAGGGTTAAAATTAGGGGAAGGGTTGGGGTTAATTTAGCCACTCGCCTTTCAGAGCACCGTGTTCGGTGCTCCGGAATCAATTCCTATGCCTCTTCGAGGCATAAGCAATCGATATCCCAGCCAGTTCGAAACTTTGCGGGGACCCACACCCCACCACCACCCTGCAGCAAAACAGATTTTGGATCTGGTCCTGTGTTAGTAATATACTGGAGTGTTGTAGTGTCTCTTACTTATCAGTAGCTATTGATAGACTGACCGTCAGGAAGTCTGTTTTATCCATTCCTTATATTAACCTTTATGTATGAATATTATTAACAGCTTTTTTGGGGATTTCTATTTTACTTGCAGTTTATTGTTCTAAGCCAACTCCCCTCTGACATGAACCAACGATCCAGCTACAATGCTTCCCTGTGTGTCATCCCGGTGGTTACAGCTAGGAAGCGTATTGTTTATTGGGTACAGTACAATGTCTCTGTTTATACACAGCCGGGATCACTTATTAGCTTTCAAACTGCTCATCAGATCAGCTCTCATTCAGCGTCCTACACGTTGCCATGCTATCTAGTTGCATCCAATCAGCATGGAGTAGGTTTGGGACTTCCCCTCTCTGCTCATTGGCCAGCCTTCCCTTAAATATCCAGCTAAATGTTCCTATGGTGCCGATTATATCATTTTGCCTCGTCTGCGATCTCTTGCTATGTTTTGTGCGGTTCTCCATCTGGTACTTATTATGCCTGTGCAGTGTCCATGGGCTGGATTCAGACTTAACTAAGTGCTTGAAATGAGTTACTCCTGGGCTATACAATGTTGATTATAGAGGAGTCCTATTTCATCTGTTGCAAACAGTATTAGAGTTGAGAGGTGAAGTTTCCTATCCCAAGTCTAAATAACAGTGTGATAGTAAAGCTGGTCAGTATCTGTGTGCAGTAAGAAATTCAAAGATATATCCCTGCATGCAAAAACTACAATTACCTTGACTCCCCCTGCAATCACCATGGTTTAGCCCAGGAGTAACTAATTTCAAGCACTTACTTAAGTCTGGAACCAGCCCCATGTGCTTAATCACCTGCACTCCAGTACTATTTCCATCTAGTATTCATTCCACCTGTGAGGTGTGACTGTACCTTCCCATCAGCACTCTTGCATTACTAGTGTCTTGCCTTGTGAGTTTCCATCGCCTCTGTGCCTACCCTTGTGTGACTTTGAGGGCTCTCTTTATTCCTCAGTATGACTGGTTTATTGTAGTGCCTCCTGTAAGCGCATTCTGAACAGACTCCCCATTGGACTCTTAGGACTCACTGCATAGTAAGTCAACTGCCATTAGTTCTGCTCTCCTTATCCCTCCATGACCTGCCGAGGGCCTACACCCAAGCCTCTCCTCGGCATCAGGGGCTTCGGTGAAGGGATTGGTTCCCAATTATCCTCAGCCCCTGGGTTAATTTAATTATGGCCAAGAGACAGTGGGTTCACTTGGGTTTGGGAACTGCTGCTACCAAAAAATACTATAGATATCCTAAACATAACAAACAATCCTGTTTTTCAGAGGTTTCCACCAAATGCACAATTAACAGTTTAACATAATTTGGTTAATATGGAAAAAGTCTTACTCACCTCGCTGATGCACCAGTTCATCAGGTTCATTGGTACCTGTACTGATCACATGATCATCTCAGTTGAGACATTAACGTTTCAGTTGTTGTTGTGTTTAGTGGAATTTGTTCATCTTGGCACCCATAATATTTCCTGGGCCACCAAATTATCACCCCAGAACATATTGGGTCCAATCACTACTGTGGCCATTGGAAATGCACCCATTTTAGAGAACATACACCTTTTCCAAATATATCTTTGCGTGTGCGTCTTGGTTACGAGCTGCTCACAGATCTTGCCAAGCCCTCAACAGTTCCTCTAACTTTCATTTCTGAATTGATTGTTAGTTATCCTTTGGGGTAATAGGGAAACCATTGGGTCCATGCTTTCTGACAGAAAACACACGTTCCTAAGAGGTTATAAGGGTATAATAATACATTCCTCTCTTCGGTTGACTTGATCTTCATTAAGGCTTGAAGATTCAGTGATGTTTTAATGCCTTTGGGGGGAAAAAAAAAAGTCACACAAAAAAATAATTAATCCACTCTATCAACACCATTCACAGTTACATTTAAGAAAATGCAATTTAAAATATGAATTCATTCTGATAATGATTAAATGTGTAACTAATAATAGTGTCAATATGAAAAGTTGTGTTTAATGTGTTATCTTTAGATGTATATGTTACAAAAAGAAAAAAAAAATCAGTTTGGCTTCTCAAGGAGAAATGTTATATTACCTTTTATGCAATTTCCATAATATGTTATATACACAAACGTTCTCTATTTTATAAATGCAGTCAGCACACAACCCTATAACAACAGTAAAGTCAGGCAATACAAGATTACGGTTGTAAAAGTAGTCACCCAGCCCATCTTAGTGGATATGAAAATGAATTTCCAGGTTTGTTGGTTTACTTATTGCATATTGGAAAGTACATGCATAGCTACTTGCACTAGAGCTATCATTCGCAGCTACTTGTAATCCATGTAGATCAGAAATTGGAAGCCACTTATATGAGAGGAAAGCTGAATATGCTCTGAAAACTACTCTTAAAGTGTACCATTTGCCATTTCTGAATGCTCATGAAAAGTATTGCCTGTATTGTATGGTTACAAAGAAGACCAGATCAAAACAACTATGTTGGTGAACTACATTTATTGGAGAACGTTGTAATATAGTTGAAGAAAATTATTTCTATCTGCCCTATGATCCTAGATTGTTGCATATGCATTGTATCGTTTAAGATCAGCTTCATCTCGATTTTTTAAATGTTCATTGTTGATTAAATAATGTTTTTTTGACTTCAGGTTGCCGTTTATGTGTTTTTTCATCAGAACCAGCATTCATTAGATCATAATTATTGCTGTTTCCCCTTGTGATTTTTTATTTTGTCTTATATACAGGGAGATTATCAAATTCTCCCATACAGCAGCTTTTCTCCTAATTAGCGCCACAGGTATTTTCCTTTTTTCAAAACAACTATGTGGCACAAGTACAGGGTAGTACACTGTAATATATACTGTAAATGGTTATTATAAACGCTTATTTATATAGCACCACAATTTGTCCACAGAGAACATTAGACATTCACATCAGTCCCTATCCCTATTAAGGGCAGAAATACTAAGATCCATAACACATGCATACATTGACACAAACCAGGGTTAATTTAGTCAGCCAATTAACCTACCAGTATGTTTTTGGAGTGCGGGAGGAAACTGGGGCACCCGGAGGAAACCCATGCAGACACAGGGAGAATATACAAACTCTACACAGATAAGGTCTAGTCTGGGAATCGAACTGATGACCTCAGCGCTGTAAGGGATATGTGCTACAACTGAACCACCATTATGAATAGTGCAAGCATTTCACTTCACACAAAATTAATTAGAAAAGAAAAATAGTTTTATATTATAAATTCTTTTCTACATACACAATGCTCCAGCAGCAATTTCATAACTTGTGTATTTCATGTGAAGCTTCAAGTTCTAACACATGGGGTCAGAAATAGATCATGGAGAGTTCATCCCTCTGGACTTGCACATGTTTTTATGTATACTGTGCTCATCTCCATCTGCGTTCAACGCTGGTTTGGGAGCCTTTACTGCAAATGGACTATGTGACTCCTTCCCTCCCATAACATTCAAGTGTGAGCATGTGCAAAATGACGCCAAGACATGCTGTGTGAGCTGGCGTGCGCCAGGGTTGCCGACTCTCCCGGAATGTCCGGGAGACTCTCCCGAATACCGGGAGAGTCAGCAAATCTCCCGCAAATGACTTGAGGCCCGTGGTTTCACTGACACCACAGCCTCAAGTCCTGCCCCCCTGCCTAGCAACACTAGTATACTAGTGTTGCTAGGCACAGGAAGGGACTTGATGACGCAATTTGCGGTATCAAGCCCCGTCCCGACCCCTATTTCAAGTGAAAACGGGTCAGTATGAGCCAGGGGGCGGAGCCTAATGACACAATTTGCATAACCTGCGTCATTAAGCCCCACCCCCTATATGCGTCGCTAGCTCTCCCGGAGAGAAGCTGCCAAAAGTCGGCAACCATGGCGTGCACCCACCTCTGGATAGTTTGTTTGTGATCACATGATCTATAATAGAGTATGAAAATGGCTTCACCTATATGCCTCATAGCTTGAAACAGGTAGGTAAAATGCATTGCAGGTAGCAAAAGAAAAAAAACAATGCATGCTAGCACATATAGCATTTGATAATTCCAAGTAGGATACATTTACCCAGAAATGTACTTCTATTAAATAGACTATGAAATAGGGCACTTTTGGCGATCGGATAGCAATTATACGCACGACCGGTGCAGGCCGAACCCCCTCACAAGCATAACACTCCCCTCTCTCGCCTGTGCTGTCAGAGACTTCCACCGCCATAGACCACTTGTAACTTTCCGAGTGCATTCCCGTGCGTATGTGCGATTCAGGATACGTGTGCGCCCACTTTTCTTCGTTTCAATGCCTCTCCTCGCCCATTTTAATAAAAATTTTCCCGGGCGTATTATTACGTCACATATTCGTCCGTATGTACTAACGTGCGATTCACATGTCCGTCTGTAAGGCATTTCCGCTCGTATAGTCTACGATAACTACATAAATAAAGTTACTACACATGGGCAGTTGGTCTAGCGAACTAGCGGAGAAATCGGATCTCTGACACGGCCCATTACCAGATTTAGGAATTTTATGTTGAAAAAGGTATTTCTAAAGTTGTGTAAAATTCTTCTGTACCTCTTCCATCCTTCCCATTAAATTCTCTAAGATAGGTGTTGACCAACAACATATTAAATCAATATTTATGTAGCAAGCTGGCACCAGAATATATGACAATCAATGCATACAATGATACAATGGCACATAAAGAAATATTCCTCTTAAATATAGAACTTTTTTCCACCAAACTTGCAGTCTTGAGCATCTCCAGTTCCCAAAAAAGTCTTTATTAGTCAAATAGAATAATTTAAATAATAATATAAAATAATAATACATTAAAATAATAAAAAAAATGTAATCATAATAAAATTCTTAGTGCCATTAAACTTATATAAAACAAAAAATACTACCCACAATGTAAAAATGGACAAAAAACACGTTTCAGACTGATTTAAATAGATCTCTGAATACAGAAATGCAGAACAAACAACAATAATAACACATTAAACAATCCACATGTTCCTTCTGCAAATTTAATTGCTACAAGGATATAAAATGATTTTCTTTTTCTTCCTTCTGTGCAGATATCACATTATCCTGGTCAAATCCAACAGCAGCCAAACGCCATGTGTTGGAAAGACAGTGCAGTGAACCTTAGTTTCCTATTGATATTTACTTCTGTTTTTTTTCTTTAATGATGTGATGTAAAATGAACTGGCATTCTTCAGCATCACCCTTGGCTTTATGTCAACTATTGGTTTGTCTCAGTCAATCAGTGCCACAACTGTTGCACCGCCCTGCCATTCACCAGTAGGGGGCACTGCAATAATTTTATCTTAAGGCATAATAGGGAAATTAGTTGATTAAAAGCATTTAAGTAAATTAGCCAATCGTAGGTTCAAAAGATGATTTACAAAACTTTCATGTATTTAAGAAATGGGACTTTATTACTTAGTTTGTTTTTTTTGTTTTTAACATGTAGAAGGAAAAAAAAAAAGAAAGAATGCAGTTATAATAGGCAAGATGTAGGATTGTGCTGTCACCAAATGAGATGTTTCAGATATTCCACATGTTTTTATAGAACCGATTCATCTGTCCTTTGTAAAATGATCACAAGCTGAGAACAAGTTGATTAATTGATGTAGAAAAGGGGAAAAAAAAAGAGACAGTATCTAAAATTGCTACAAGGGTATCATGACAGGAGATAATCACATCAGCATCTTTCTCTTTCCACAATTCTCACCTGCATTTATATCAGTAGGAGGCAGAGAAAAAGGTGTTCGTATTTTGTGAAAAGGAGAAAAAAGTCACAATTGGTCATTTAATTTGTCTTTTTTCTACATGGAGAAAGCACAATTTAAATTATTATTTTTTGCCTGGTTAATTCACCAGCACTAAAAATCCAGACTTTAAATTTAGAGAGACAAGTAGAATGCAATAGGGTTCTTTTAAATATATAATTGCAATGGTAGCTATATAAATATGGCCAATAAGGTATTGGGCTCCAAGCCCACGTACAAATGTGGTTTATGTGGACCATAAAAAACAAACAAAACCTAATTTAAAAACAAAAACCCACACACAAAATGACCCCTATTTTACCCTCGCCTGTTACGCACTAATATCCAGATATCTTCCATCTTTTAATCCAACAGGTTTGGCAAAATTAAATACCATTTGTGTGAATGCTGCAAACGCGTTAGCACAGCAGGTATTTTTATAACTATAGCCTCCTTATATAGATAGCGGTTCCCAGGCTGCATGGAGACACTAATGTTAGTAAATATGAAATTTTTTTTTTTTTATAAACATAAGCGGTTCCTGGCAACATGGTCCCGACTAATATTTGTTAACAGAGTTTCAATGTTTACAATTGTTTGAGCATGTATTTTGAAACCGACTGGTCTGTACAAATGCTGGAACAACCAATACAGTGGTTCTGTGCATATGCATGTCAGTTGGCTGTCACAGTGACACCGTTCTGCACACGTATGATCAATGACCATTCTGTGCGTATGTTGCATGTGCTGAAAAAAAAAAAAGAGCGCTTGTAGCTAAGGCTAATACTGGCTTCATGACCAGTTAAATTAATTCACAGATACAAAATCATAACATACTTATAAATATCTAGTAGCGTAGCAGTCGAGTAGTGGAAGTGGCTGATGATATAGAGGTTAATCCACAATGATGAGTGAGAAAGCGCTTAAGCAAGTCATTAGTGTATTAGAACAGCAGCAACGATAGTTTTTTTTAACAATATAATGATCTTCACAGATGGCAGGATTACATGTGACAGACAGCGTATCACTATTTCTACGCATGCACAGTTGATTCAAAACTGATCTGATCCTAAAAACTTTAGTAAAAAACTGATCTCTGAATACGGCCCATTATTTTTAAATACACTTTTTCTCATTATTCATTATTTTGTTTAACAAAGTATATATAGA
>WWET01004147.1:80463-95430 GCA_011038615.1 Limnodynastes dumerilii
ATATAAATTGTCCTTTTTGTTGATAAACTACATTCATTTTAAGTGAATAAATTTTATGAATTGATTGTGATCAAGCTATCCCCATAATAGTCCTTTATATTTTTTCCATAATAGGGCTTTATATGCTATAGCGTATTAATACGAGGAGATAATCTGAGCACAACTAAAACAAAATAAAAAATTTTATTATAGGGGGATACAAATGCATTTTATAGGGAAATATTTTAGCATAAATGTAGTGGACTAAAGAGCTTTTTTTAATGTGGAAATTCTACTTTATGCCTCACATTATCCCTAATAAAGGGGACCGATATTCCCCCATAATTGTGATAATTCTGCTTGATAGACATGGAGAAGTATTATGGGGCATTTATGGAACATTTATAGATCACTAAATTAAGCTGCCAAGCTATGTGGGGCCTAGGGGAGGCAAACCCCTTTATTCATCCTGGATATCAAGCATGCATTTGTAAAATTGTCCAAAAACATAGAACGAAGTACAAACTTTCACTGCCCACAGGTTGGCTATACCTATTTGTCACTTAACAGTTAATCAACATCCTACACAGGGATAAACTCTCCACAGTGAGTTTCCACAGAAGGTTACTAGTGAAAGAAACAAACCTAAGTCATGGCACCATCTAGTGGCCAGGTACAAAACCACACACCACAAAATACCATGGTGTATATCCAATTGTTCCTTGCACTGTGTAGACTGTTGTCTAACTTTATAAAGTACTTAAACTCACTGATGAAGACAATTATTAGTTGAAGAAAGTATCTAGACAATAATAAAGTCAAATAATTAATGTTAATCTAAATGCTCGATTGATACACAGACCACTGAGTGGTAGTATATAGAGATGCAGGATTGTATGGAGGTAGCTTATATATGGGGAGTGGACCAAGAAGGGGATGAAATGCTAGTGGAAGAGCCATAATTAACCATTAGACTGACTAGGATGCATGACTCTAGGGGGATTGCAACCACAAGTTTCTTGAGGAATGGGATTGAAGCTTGGATGCTTGAAATATCTAAATTGTAGCTAAAGAAAAGTGTTCAAATTGGTGGAGGAAAACAAATTTTAAACAAAAAGTCCATGTAAAGCGTTTCTTCTACCAAGGTTAATTAATTTTTATACAATAATCTAGAAGACACTCTCATTCATATAAATGAGGACTACACACTGCAACAATAAAGCAAATCAGTTAAAAAAAAATAAAAGGGATAAGTTTTCAGAGTGATCACATGGGACCAAATGCAGACTTATGCAAGGGGTGCATTTTCCATTCACAAGATCAGAAATGTGTGTGACCTCCCATTAGTTTGCATGGAAGGCTGGATCTGACTATGATTAATAAAATTTAATATAAAATACTATACATAGAAATACAAACTAGAACATTTCACACAAACAACAATCATTTCTTGGTAAGGGTCTCTCCATTTGTCGGATTTAGCGTGTCTGCTCAAAATCTACTGGATTTCAGTTGGCTTGGGCGTCCATGGGGAACACTCCAATCAACTCCCCTATAGAATAAAGATTACGCTTTATGGATTATGCAAATCCTTAGAATAACAAATTATTGCCCCAAATCACAGATAAGCCGAGGATCAGGCCATACACCGGTGTGAAAAAGTTATGTTTTTCCAAACAAAGCTTCTTATAAGACAAAGACAACCTGAGCAAACATAAAATACCATTTTAAAGAGGTCATTATTATTATAGTCACTATTATTGTGCATACACTAAAACATCTTTAACAGCTTAAACGCAGCATTTAAGATTTACAATGGATATTAGCTGCACTTAAAAATACTTAACCAAATATCACAAATAAATGAACATATGCTCCTTTGAAGAAATGATTTACAATTCATTAAGCATTTATGTTAAGACTAGTTAAAGCTCATCAAAACGACGGGGGAAAAAAATAAGTGTAAGATCACGATGGATACTTTTGGCAACTGGATTATGGCAAAATGCTTAGTGTGGTAAAATTCACAAATACTGTTCATGGAACCACAGTTATGGGCATTACTATATGTTTCAACATGAAGAATGGCGTGGAGTCTTGTTTGCCGACTGTGTAGGGGTTGACGTGATATTACCTCTGTTCTGTTTGCTCTTCGCTCTTTGTTTTCTCTGTGACAGGCAATTAGCAGAGGAGCCATATTTGCATGGCCATGGTAATCATGTCCTCTTTGGTCATCAGTCTATCCCATAGTTTCTGACTCTCCTGCAATGTCCATGAGAATCCCAAATTTCGGTCCCACGCTTGCATCTTGTGCAAGGTCTGATTTAGACGTTATTAAGGATGGGCGTCTTGATGACGTTCAAATCCAGATTAGGTACTGAAGTGAAAACATTAATATACAGTAACAACTTCTACTTATGTTCCCTTGCTTAAATGGCAAGAATTTGATTATATACCAATTTAATATTGTATTGAAATAAAGAAACAAATGGCATATAGATTTACACTGATATTTATAAATAAATTCTTCATAAAAATCTGGCTACTAAATGTTTGACCTGGCTCCTAAATCCTAAAGAACATGTTGATCTATGTATAGTGTTTAATAAAAAAAAAAATTTCTAGGACACCTTCAGAGAATATAGACCTAAAGCAGCAAGGTTCAGCAACATTCCAGGTAGACCTGTCCCATCCAAACAGTAAAATTTACATTGGAGCTTTACACACAGTTAAGATCTGTTGCCATTGCAGACCTTCAAAGACTGGGTGAGTTGTACTCTTCGGGGCCAGATTTACCAAGCTACGGGTTTGGAAAAATGGAGATGTTGCCCATAGCACAAATCAGATTCAAGCTGACATTCTTTAGTATGTAATAGAAGAGTGAGAGCTAGAATCTAATTGGTTACTATGGGCAACATCTCCAATTTTCTAAATCCGCAGCTTAGTAAATCTGGCCCTTTCTGTTACTCAGGTAGTTCGTGCAAGCATAAATCAACTAGAACCAGTGGGCTTTTGCCATCTGCAGGGATGGTTTACTGCTCCTACGCAGCCTGGTCTCAAAACGTTTGCCCTCACATCTGGAAAAAGATCCAGAAAGGCTAGTTTGTGGACATATTTGCAATCACAGTTGAGGGCAAGAAGGGTCTTAGTCAATGGAATGAAAGAGTGGTTTTGGTCACAGCAGAATTGGAAGTTAGAATTTCTTGTTCTCTGACTTTATATAGAAACTAGTCCTCACATGTTTCTGGATCTCCTTAGGTACTGTATATGCACCTTATTCACAACCTATGTGTATGGTACAGCAGACCAGTATGGCGAACACTCCTTTATAGTAAAGTTTGACATGGTGGCAGGCAAAAAAACACTCAGCCAACTTCGTGAACGCAAAACAGAGGGAAAAGCAGCATGTGAACGCACCCTCATGAAGCTCCAGTCTTTGCTAGGCTCCCTTAACTCTACAAAGTATTGTATTGGAGGCAGTACGACATAGGACTGAAAGAGTGGATTAACATGAAGTAGAACTTCTCATCTGAATACAGGAAAGGAGTATGAATGGAAAGAGGGGACGTGGTTTACAAAATGTATCCTCCCTACCAAGTCCAGAGAGATTGCTTTAATCTGTGCATGGATCCCCCATACATAATTGAGGCAAATTTAGCAGACAAAACAACCAGCAACACATATCCTGGAGGCTGTAGCACCACAATGGCACTTCCCGTGTCTCTCTAACCCCCATAAAACAAACAAGCATACTATTGAATGATCCTCCTGTGCCAACATTGCTGTATTTTGTTATCTCTAATGGGCGATCTGACATCCAAACGTTGTACATTTGTTATTGCTCCAATAAAATTAATAAAGATACTGATGTTACTGTAAAAGAAAACTATTAAACATAACGTTAAAGCATAGTTGCCAACGCTCCCTGATTATCACGGAGACTCCCTGAAGATTGGGTGATCTCCCTGACTCCCTGAAGTGTTTGGTAATCTCCCTGATTCTAATTTCATTCATTGAGGTCTATGGAAATGACCAATTTCATGGAGGCCAAGAATCTTGTTAATCAGCTGCAGCGTCACTTTTAGCTTTTCTGTAAAGATAATAATGAAAGTATTCACTGACAATTTAATAATCAATAAATAATGACATTTTTATTGTAAAATAGTTTCCCAGGCAGTGTTAGATACACCTATGGGTGGAGCTATTCACAGGACACACCCCTTTGGCTTTACAGGACACACCCCTTTGGTGCAGCACCTTGTTAATACCTTTACAATCTCCCTGATATTCATTTGCAAAAGTAGGCAACCATGCGTTAAAGCAGGGGCGGAACAGATGGTGTTGAAACTGGAGCTTCACCCCAGTGAAAGTCATGCGAGATGATATCATCATCTCATAAGACAATTACTACCCGATGGCAGCAGGGGGCAGCGGTGGGTGAAGGCAGAGCACTTTTGCACTTGGGTCCACTAGTCGTTTGTTTTGCCATGGTGTTAAAGAAAATTGTATTACAAAAAATATAAATTAAAAATCTAAAAGCAGAGTGAACCACTGTAAAACACTTTGGGATTATCATTTTGTTTTAATAGCCTTAGAGTATTGAACGTTTCAGACGAAACACTTGTCTGTAATCTAGGAAATTGATCGTTAACTCATCTTGAACGTTACAGTGCTATAAACACAACAAGATCTGTTTATCAAAACATCTGGTGTCGATAGATTCAGGCGAATACTTGTTTGACACCACTATCAGACAGACAGACAGACAATACTGTAAGGTTAAATAATTGGGTTGATAGTGAGATTTGCCCTGAGGACCTCTCTGCTGAGAGCCAGATAACCTCTAACATTATCTCTCCAATCACACATTATCTTGTGACACGCTTCGATCTCCTCTGTTTGTTCTCTAAAGCAGGTATTGTCAACTGGCGGTATACTCAACACTGACTGGTGGTACATGTGGTCAGGGCGCCGTCAGAAATAGTGGAGGCCCAGGACACATCCGCAGACCTGCCCCCCTGTGACGTCATCAGTGGCGTTACATAGGGGGTAGGGTGCCGCGGACCAGCACTAACCTAGGGCCAGTGCACAGCGAAGTTGTTCTCTGTGCATTGATCCGCAGAGCAAAGGTGAGCATCGCGGGCCCCATCAGTTTCAGGTCCTGGACAATAGCCCCGGCTGAGCCCCCTGAAGGAAGACCTGATGGTGGTAGCTGGGCGGGATGCAGTTTCCAGTCCAAGCGGACGTATTTCGATTATAATACAGCCGCCAGCTGAATGGCAGCTGTATCATTCTTAGAAAAGCTTTGAAAATAGACATTTGGAACGGGAACCTATTTCCCCATTTTCAAAAGCTACAGGCTGCGGTGGTGAGATTAGGATAAGGCTGCTGTGGGTAAAAGTTTAGGGTTAGGCTGTGGGGAATGGAAGGTTATGGCTTAAGAAGGGGAAAGTTAGGGTTAGGGTTAGGGTTAGGAAAGGGTTAAGGTTAGGATTAGGTTAAACACTCACCTTTTGATGGATGACTCTTTGCGACTCTAAGAGTAGCATCACCGCCACTTTCTAAAATTCAGACTACCAGCAATTGCCGGAGTCTGCATTCAGCTGTGGTACGATGGTCTTTCAAAATAAGGACCATCGTGACGGCAAACCCCATCCAGCTGGGTATGGTTGTAAGGCACCAGCATGCCCTCCACCATGACCCCTTCCATTAGGTATAAAATACTCTGCTTTTGAGCTTCCAACTTTCACCACCTTGGATTCAATGAACTGATGTTTAAAAAAAAATTCTCTCTCTTCAACTCAGGTGGTTACCATAGTAACTGACAGGTGGAAGCTCAGGAGCAGAGTATTTTCTACCTAATGAAATGGATCATGTTAGAGGGTCTGCACTATCAGCACCCAGCAGTACTTTTTTTTTTTTTTATTAAGGAGCAATACCAAATGTTCTAATTTAGAAACAGCAACTCCGTAAGAGGAAAACAGTTGTCTCATTGTTTGTAGTGCCAATTGCCAACCTCCCGTCTGTTCATATTTATTCCCTTGTATGCTTTTAGCCCTCGACCATTTGCTGTGTTACAGGTACTTCCAGATACCTCTTCACTACTTGATACCTGTGATAAACTTTTACTACTTGAGCCTAAATCCTGGGGGCATCAGAGTACCAGTAAGACCATAACTCTGTGGGATAGACAGCTTACTATGGGTTACCAGCGGGAGCCCCAACAAGCAACTGAGTGATTTGAAGGATGAGATCTTTCAACGATGAAGAGGAGACCTGAAGAAATGCTAATGCCTTTCAGAGATTCCACCAACCCAATGGCGAAGAAGTAAAGATATTTGTCTTACTAATTAAATAATGACATTTAATAAAATGAGATTTAAAAAATAGGACGAGAAAATGGGCAGAGCAATGTCCAAACACACACAAATATTAGAGTATTAAAAAAAAATAGAAAAAAAAAAAAAAGAAATTGAAAACAGTCACTCAAAAACTATACATACAATTGGCAGGTGTTATCCAGTGGCCTCCATGGCAAATTTTGTGTCTCTTCAAGAAGGCCATAAGAAAATGTTTCATAAAATGCAATATTCAGTATAATGCGTTACTGTCGATCACACTGTAAACAACTCCCAAGGCCTCAGACATCAGAGAATGCACATTCCATGTGCTCATTTGGTAGTTTTTGGCTTGGAACAAATTTCCCTTGCTAACAATGCCCTATTGAACAATTATTCATTATCTCTGCCGCATTTAACAATACATAAATAAATAAAAAAAGACGAACTTGTTTGCAACTGAAATGATCACATGACCCAGGAAGTAAAAACTGGGTCAACACCTGACGCAACCTTAACGATGCCGAGAGGGTAGCTGTAGGCTGTTTGTTTTCAGTAGGCTGGGTTCATCAGAACAGAAGCAGGAGTCTGAGAGGGAGACAAAGTAGTAGGATAGACTATAAATGTATACGGTCCTCATGTTATAAACCACTGCATACAAATATGTACACAAATAGACGTAAATATCAATATATGCAAAGGACAGCATTAATAATGGCTGAATTAATACAAAAATAAGTCTGACAAGCACAATTTTTCCCCCCCAAATAAGTGTTGAGAACATAAGCGGAGAACAAAACCTGTGATTCTAAGAGTAAAACACATTTATACAAAGCTTATTTTGAGCAACAACAAAAAAAAAAAATAATAATATATTAAGGCTCTGACTTAGATGCCAGTTTTCCCTTGGGCTACTCACACATTCTTTACACACGCTGGGAACTGCAAGGCTGCATTGAGAGGATTAATACATATCCCCAGCTCCCTGCCCCAAGGCTCTGTACTCAGACATCTATCTGTCCTTAGGAGAGGTTAGGGGTTGAAGCAGAAATATGCAAACAACAGGCTCATTTGTGGAAATTTCTCCCTCCTCCATCAACCAAAAGAAAAACTTTTTGATCTCCCGTTGCAGATGAATTCTATTTTTTTGTTGTTGTTGTTTTGTAGTAGGTTTATACAATCCTGGGGATGTAGCCTAGGGCCTGCGAAGATTAAAGACATGTTTGTGGCCTATTCAGAAATGTAGAGGCTGAGCTTTTTACATCTTAAAAATATATTTACTGGAATGATTCTTTGTTTGAAGGCACTAAAATGTACACACACTAAGAAAAGGTAAATTAGAGCTCTGGATAGCAGAATTATGGTTGTCCTAGCCTGATATTTTCATTGACTTGACTTCCTATCCATACAAAGTTACTATCTGCTATTTGCTTCATATATTTTCTCTCTCTCTCAGCTTAATAACTAAACACCCATGTGGGTACTGCCCAGCCATGGGTAGATCCAAAATTCATGCGTCCCATTGTGGGAATACAAAAACCCACTGGGATTATTCAAAAGTAGGTGGGGTTTTATCCTTAAGGGCTAGATTTACCAAACTGCGGAAAAGGAGAAATGGAGATGTTGCCCATGGCAACTAATCAGATTCTTGCTGACATTCTCTAGTATGTAATAGAAAAGTTTTGCCCTAAATGACCATTTAGGAGTCCAGCTGTTTCAAGGTGTGGTTTATTTTGTCTCAATTTTCCATGCTTGAGTGTTAAATGTATGTTCAATAGAATACTCCAATATTCATAACCAATAGAGGAAAGGACAATAGGATAAGTAACATAAATAGCTCATATAGCCACGGCCCTGAACCACACTCCTACTATGAGGAACTAAGCATGCCCCTACCAACCTGTTAAGGCGAGAGAGAGCAGGAGTGTGGGCATTTATTCCACAAGGTTGTCTAGGACACGCCCAGAGTCGACCCTAGACACCATCATTTCTATATAAAGGATACAGGAAACCACATTATTATGGAACACAAGCCCTTGTAAACAAAACATAAACAATGTCAAATTGTGGCATTTGAGGCAAAGGAGTCCCAGACGTCCTATGAGTTACACACATTTCTTTTTGCACAAACACCAATAAAAGTAAAAGTTTAAATACTACAAGATGGGAGGGTCAATATCACCTACTTATGGCCTTAGGGAATGGGGGGGCCCTGTACAAATCCTGCACGAGGGCCCCCTCACGTCTTAAATGCCCCTACATGTAATAGCACAGGCATCCCCCCCTGGATCTGAGAATACTTGAGTATAATACCGCCTGCATTCCCTCGGTCTCCAAGCTACCTTTGTGCAATAATATTGCTTTTTGTCCTATGACTACCTACCTGTGTGCAATACCGTCCAGAGTTCAGACTACTAGTTTTCAGGGTATTTGGTGCCCTCTTGCAAACTATAAATTTGAGTTCTCCTGTTAGACAGTTTAACATATAATACCAGTTACTGTCATACATTGCATCACCCATGTGACCATAATAAAATACAATAAAGCACCTCCATGCTGTTACATTGTGCACACTTTCCTGACCTGCCCCCTAGGGGCTGCAATGAGACTAAGCTACCTCATTAATCACCAGCATCTGACCAACCTGGTTATATAGGATTGCATTGGCTGATCAAGGGTGCTGATCGCTGTGTATGTGTGGATTTCTGTTTCACCTGCCTTGTGTTTCCTGGTGTCCGACTTTCTTCCTCCATGTGCTCCTGTTTCCAGCTGACCTTGTGTGCTTGTATTTGGTAATATCCCTGTTTGCTCGTATTTCACATGTTTAGTTAGTTTTGTGTATTTGCATTCATCCAGTATCCTTTGTTAGCCCTGCCTTACGGACTAGTTATATATTTGATATACTCTGGTCTGCTTATATTTCATGTATTCAATTTGCTTTCTGTATTTGTAGTCTAGTAGCCTCTGTTAGCCCTGCCTTGTATACTTATATATGCTCTTCTGTTCACACCTAGATTTTCAGTGTTGTTTATATATTCTGTGCTTCTTGTTTAGTTTTGTGTTTATGTTACCTTCCTGTTTATATTTTGCTCATATACCAATAAACATAAAATTGTCTATTATACTGTGCATGTTGTTTGTACTGTTGAACAGCTCTGTTTCTCTGCTACTCCGTGGGTTGTCTCCAGTGCCGTGATCTGCTGGGTAGCCACTGCAAAAGCATATCCCCACCATCAAGGAGTCTAATGAAGACCAGGCTCCAATCAGACTTTGTGCCCTGGTGCGTGGCTATCCCTGAGTCTATGTAACACATGTGCATAATGCATTCTAGTGACTGCCACACAGTGACAACATGCTAATGACCGGCATACTATACACACTACACCTTAGTGACCACTATACCAGACACAATACACCCTAGTTACAATATAACCATTACACACTGCACCCTATTCACCGCCATAAAATAAAACTTGCATTCTAGTAACCACAGTGCAAAAAAAATCCTCTTTGTGAGAGTTATAAAAAAAAAAAACCTGAAAACTTTCTTGTAACCACAATATAAAACAGAAAGTGATTATAAAGTGCTATTAATTATGGGAATAACAACAAACAATTAAGGAGAACAATTGAGGAATAAGAGTCTTTATTATGGGTCATACATTCAACAGGCCCCATGATAAAGAGCTTTATTATTCTTTATTTATGCACAAATTAACATACAATATAGAGCTTTATATCATATAGACCCCTATTGTGGGGGGGGGGGAGCATTAAGGTCTATCATAGCACATACAGAGCCACATTATGGGGGATCAGTTGAGCCCAATTAAGGAGAAATAAAGAGCTTTAATATGGGGCCTACAGTCTATGTCCCATAAGCAGCATCTAATGGTACATCATCACCAGCTTGCATCCATGGACAAAGAAATGGAAGATGGAGAAAGAGCACCAGGCTGTAGATTTGCTTACTGTTCCAGTGCACCGCAGCTGACGTTTTGATCCTGCCTATCATACTGTACAACAAACAGGCAGCACCGTGACAGCATTGGAAAGCCAGGACAGGTGCGGCAAAGAAGGGAGAGGCCCTCTACAGGCTAACACACCCTGAAATGTTTGCCCCACATAATGCAATACGCCAGCCTTGCTTGTGGACCCCAGACATATCAGTGTGCACATTCCAACTCACCATAGATTAAGAAAAACCCTTTTTGTTTCTATAAAAAGTTAGGTTACCCTGTGTATATTTTTACATATATAACCGTTTCCCCACTTTGCCATCCTCTCTGCAGAGAGTGTAAAAGGAAATATGATAACTCTCAACAACAGACACACAACATATCAGTTGGCTCCAGGCAGAATCTGCTCACAGAGACTCCAGAACAAAGAGGACTTTGGAAATGTATTAAAAAAAAAAATACGGCTTATGGGTAAATTTGTTTGCATTGATTTTGTGTGCCTTGGGGCGATGCAAGAGTTTGATTTCCATCACATACACATCCCTCAGGGTTAAGATGACCCATTGCAAACAATGCCAACCATCTAATGTCACAGCAGAGTCTTTGTCAAATCAAATATTCACATTAGATTCCGGAAGACACAGATTAGATATTGCACAAATTAAAAACAACTAAATACTATTTTGAAAATCACAACTACATCCACATACAGATAATTATGAAGAGATGAAAGCATTTTGTTCAGAAATGTTTTTATTGTGGAAGTCATTTATTCAATCATACGGTACATGTGAAGGTTATAGATGAATTAAAGTGATTAATGTCAGATCTACAGTCATTGCTTTGGAGTTTGGGAGCTTAGTGAAATTTCGAGCAGGCATAACCCATGTGGGTGTAGTGGAGCAATTGTTTTTTTTAGTTTTTGTTTTGTCTCTTTTTATAATATGTTTTTATATTTACATCTTCCTTGGAATGGCAACTTTTAAAAAATTGAGACGAAAGAAAAGTCTATGTTAACAGCTTACTTTGCTTTGATACTATAGGCCTGATCCAGAATAAAGGTCCGGATTCACAATGACATAATTTTTATCTTATGTACGTTGTTTTAAGAATTGATCTACTATGCATGCCTAGTAGCTTATATACCCTATCTACGTACCATTTCTGTACGTAGATAGCGTAAATAATCTACCACGCATGCTCAATTCTTAAAACGTACGTAAGACGAAAACTTACGTAACTCTGAATCCGGACCCAAGTGCTGTATCCGTACTCAGCCTCCATTGCAGAGGCTAAAGTACGGATTTTGGCATCCAAAAAATCCCCCCACACAGGGGTGCTGAGAACTCCACCTATACTCCTGTGTTCCAAATGCATTTAAATGGCCAGGAACCTCCCTATATTAAGTATTCCACACAGATCACCATGCGTGCTGAATACTGAATTGTACATAAGTTCTAACTGTACAATTTAAATGCAACCCCCCCCACTGTGTATATCTTGTACAGAGGCTAAATTCAGCACGGAAAGCAGCATACGTTCCAATGGGGAAATATAGGTACTGCGCACACAAAGAATATCTTAATTATGGATATGGCCCAATGTTTTATCAGGAGTGTTGTGATATGTATAGGTTCACTAAGGCAGGATAGAATTTTATTCCGATTTTAAAAAACTAATTGCGTTTCCCTCATTTAATGCGTCTTCCATTGCGGCACACAATACTGTCCCCATTTAACTTTTATCCAGCAGAGCACCCAGTTCACATGTCAGAACATGGCCAGATGCTGACAGTGGGACAATCCGTTCTGCTTCAGTGCTATGTATTCTTAGAACAGCCACTGGTCCGGGCATGCACAGAGAAGACACTCTCCTGCATGGCCGATGACCGCGCCATTCAGACGCCTACCAGCAGGGCCGGTGCTAGTATGTCTGGCGCCCGCCTGCAAAAAAAAATGTTTTAGCTCACTTGGATCCAGCATCTACCTACAGCACAGGCTGGTGCCGCTGTATTGATGACCAGCGCTGGCTCTAACAGTTGTCACAGATCTGGCTAAATGTCAGCTCTGAGAAGAAGGATGATGAGCACCAGCGGCGTCAATCCAGCATGGCGCCTGTATGCGCCACATCCCTCCCCTGCCTACCAGCACCTTTGCTATCGGGTACGATTTTGCCTACATCCGACCGGGTCACATGATTATGCTACGGAGTAACGATACCAGGTCAAATGATTATGCCAGAAACCATAGACTCATTCATTTATAGGATTATGTCAAAGGTAATTTATCAGTTCATTTGTTCATTTTCTCTGTTGCCTTTTGTCACTCCACTCCACTCTCTCTGAGGGTGACTTACCAACTTTCCCCATACCCCTTCTGACACCCTGTGTAGAGTGGACAACTGATAACAACATTGGACGCTAGTACACCATCAGATCCTAAGTATCATGTGTGCAAGGGGAAGCCACTCTTATTGCACCTAAAGAACACCTGACAGCGGAACCCTACTCGGAAAATGAAGACGGTGAAGAAATTAGGCCTGCATGAAAGGGCTTAACCAAGTCCTTACTGTACAATCTACATGCATTTCAACCCCCATCCCCACCACCATGCATAGCTCACGTATATCTCCCGTCCCATCCGGCCTGGCCCACAGAAAGCGTTCTACTAAGGATCTATGTTGGATCTGTCAGAACCAGTTCCATGATGGAATTGCGTAACCTGCGTTCTTGCAAAAAGGGGGAAGTACTCTGGATCTGGTCCCCTATTATTGGTCAGTTTTAACCTATTATAATAAGACTAAGCTCTGTTTGTGCTTCCCTTGCCCACAGACCCCTGCAACTAAACCTTTTTTTTTTTTATATCACATTTGTCTTTTAATAGACCATAAGCATGGTATTTAAAAGAGAAATATATGAACAGAGTATACAATTTTCTTTACTGAATTATGAGTTTCGAAATGAAAAACAAAAACAATGGATTGCTGCCCCCCCTCCCCCAACCTCTGGAAGTCTTGTGGGAAAGGATATCAGTGCAGTGTACAGAGGCAGATGTTAGAGAATTTTAAAGCAAAGATTGAAGGGTATGTGAAAGAATCACATGTGTGTGATAATGGGTTGATGCTCTGAAGCAGTTATCTCTGCAGGAACCAAACAAGGCCTCCTGGTTATGCCTCTATGGTTCCTATCAGCAACCACGTACCACAGAGATGCTCTCTCCCTCACATCCTCCTGCTTTCCCCTTAAGGCTCTACCGTGGTGGTTTATGAAAACTGCAACTTTCTGCATTATTGAAAAACAAAAATACAAAACATAACCAAGTTACGTCTAAACCTTTGTATCCATCTATACGGCCCATAAAATGATAAACATAAGATTTTATCACATTTGTTAGAACATGCTTTAGGCAAAAGAAATACATTTTACATCATAGGTGTCTACAGTACATTTCAGCAGGGTCTGCAGCCAGGTAAATATAGTGAGGGACAGCTGGGTGTCTAGCACCACCTAGGGGTGGTCTGTCATGGCGACATGTCCCCATTATGTCACCTAGTAGTGGACCTTCTCTATGACATAAAAGAATCGTGCTGTGTTATAAGTGATGACAGAAAATAAGTTTTATTATCACTTATTGACCACTGTGACTAGGTATTGCTTTTATATCGAATAGCAGACAAAAGAGATTCCAATCATTGTACGCCTTAAAACATATCCTTGAGGATTCAGGCCCATATTCAGAGTACCGAACGTATAACATATATACGTCCGGTGTTTAGCGATTTTTACTACTGCGCATGCGTAGTCATTTTTTTACGTAATCTACTTAAGAAAAAGATATAGATTACGTTAAAAAATGACTAGGCATGCGCCGTAGAAAAAAATCGCTAAACACCGGACGTATATGTTATACGTCCGGTACTCTGAATACAGGCTTCAGAGCTAATAAAAAACCATGTGAGACTGTTTATGGGGGGTCTGTGGCCCGGACACAGACTCAACACCTACACGTTTTTCAGTTCATGGGAATGGCGACCATGTGTGCAGGGAAGGGGGTGGTATTTAAATCGTACAGCAAGAGTTGTGGTTAAGATCTTGATTTCTTCAGAAATTAACTTTCTGGGCCTGATCCAGAAATAATTACATGAGGGCGCAACTAAATAGCAAGGGCGTCCCCATGACACTACACTTGTTCTTACAGATTTTTAGGGTCTTCCTCCCCCCATAGGGCTACCTTAACTTTCCGTGCGTATATTTATGCAGACTTTGCAAACTGAGTCCATACTGCCCTACGCAAATTGCAAAGAAACGCCAAGATATGCACAAGTCCTGCAGATATTTAGCCACGTTCTTAAGTGTGATTCCAGTCTCCTCTCTCTACTTGTTAAATAGACACCTGGGGCCCGATTCAATTAGCTAAAAAGCGTTCGGCGGCGTATTTTTAACACTATTTTTTTGTAAAATTACGGCCGATATTTTTTTTGCAATTCAATTATTTTTCTAGCGTTAAAAATACGCCGGTTTTTGAACGATAAAAATCAGCACCTATGAGAGGTGCGGATTTTTAACGCTGCCCTATGTTGTGCCCCAACAGGGCATGCTGATGCTTGTAGAACTACAAGCATCAGCATGCCCATGGATGGCAGGGCATTAGGCACCATGCCCTGCCATCCAGGGACCGCTGAGCAGCTGCTAG
>WWET01004147.1:111673-125775 GCA_011038615.1 Limnodynastes dumerilii
GGAATATCTGAATTGGATGTCCATCAAACTCCACCTTATCCTTCCGTCTGGCTTTCTGCAGAATCTCCTCTTTCACCTTATAGTAGTGGAGGCGACAGATAATATCGCGTGGCTGTGCTTGCGCCGCGCCCCTCGGCTTGAGAGCCCTATGAGCCCTATCAAAGATGATACTGTTATCTGAGTCGGCATTCAGGACATCATTAAATATCTTGGTCAGAGCCGCTTCTATATTATTATCCGGGATATCTTCAGGCAGGCCACGAACTCTGAGATTATTACGCCTACCTCTATTATCCAAGTCCTCGAGATGGGATTGGACGTCTGCAATGGTCTGTGATTGCACCGCAATAATAGCATGTAGCTGGGTGATACTTTCCGCTTGGTCTGTCTGTGCAGCTTCCACAGATGTCACCCTGGACGCTACTTGCGAGATATCCGCTTGGAGTGAGACCGTTTGAGTATGGAGTTTTTCGAGGAGGCGGTTCTCCAAGTGCTGTATGTCCTGCTTAGTGGGAAGAGAGTCCAAGCGGCGCAATATTTCGCCGATGTCCCTATGGGCCAATGGCGGCGGACTTGAGCCTGAGGCCGGTGAAGGGGGTGCCGACATCTCTAGCGTGTCCCTGGGGGATGAAGGAGGGTCACTCAGCGGAGCAGGTAAGGTGGTTACACTTAGGAACGGTAAAATGTCCGAATTAGAAGCGGCGAGCTTAGCCTTAGCAGGTGTCTTCCGGGCGGAGCCCCGTTTTCCCATTAGAGGATAAAGAAGGATTCAGGAACGGCGTGGAGGGTGGGGGGTGGGCGCAGCACAGCCAGCGATAAAACAATGGTTAGAAGAATATAGCTGGATGCAAGGTCATCATGTACGTTGTCCCCCTAAAAAGTTGACTCCATGACTGAAGTGTATTACATAGTTGGAGGAAAAGAGGCCCCCGACCCGAGCAAAGGGCCTGTACTGAGTAGGTACTCCTTAGGAATTCCCTAGGTAAATCCTGTCAGCAGGTAAAAGTAGAATCTTAAGGAGTATTGCAATTCTGTAGGTGGACGCTAGATGGCAGTAGAGTAGTGAGAGTGAATCAGCTGAATGAGATAAGATATGTCCTGCTCACTGAAAATGGCCTCTATGAAACGATGCTACAGTTGCAAAGGAATCCTGACACTGCTGAGATCCAAGTATACAGGGCAGGGAAGGAGCCACCTAATCAGTTGCCGCTGGATCAACCCACCTAGAGGTAGGTAAGTAAGTAAGTAGGGGCAGTTGTGTTTAGGGACACAGACAACACTAACAGGTTCCAGGCAGCAGCAGCAGCAGCAGCAGTGGGGTCTTGACAGCAACAGAAGATCCCAGGAAAGTGAGAGAGCAGAGTCCAGCTATGTCAGAGGGAGTGCAGGGGAGAAGCAGCAGACACTGACAAAGTCCTCTCAGCCCCAGCGCTTCAGATGCGGTGATTAAGCCCCGCGGTCCCTGTCTAGCAGATGTCGGCACAGAGCAGGAGAAAGCAATCAGCTGGGAGCTGCCACGATGATCCGGCGGGCTCCAATGGCGGCGTTTCCCGCGCTGTACTTAAGGGCTCAAGAGGAGAGCAGGGCTGGCAACGCTAACGCGGCAAGCTGGGTCCCCAGTCTGCCCAACAATGCCAGGCCAAACTGCCTGGAGCACCCCCTCCGTGTCTCCCGCGGTGGGGACGGGACACAGGCCTGTAAGCACCCAGGGGAGGCCTAGGATGGTAGAGGCCTCCTCCTAAGTAGGTTCCTGGCTGCATCCGCAGCCGTTCTGCGCCGACGGACGAGTTCCCAGCCCCTGGCAGAGGGTCAGTACAGGCAGGTAAACGGCAGTCAGTGGGCTAGAGGGGAAATTCCCCAATTTACCCCAAAAAGTGAACGGAGCTCTATACCAATGCGTCCACACTTGTCTCCACATGCAATTTTATGGATAAAAATCACCTTACATTTGATGGGATGGATGGTAAAACCTATAACATCATGAGTTATATTAACTGCACAACTAGCTTTGTCATTTATCTTATCACATGCACTTGCGGTCTGCTTTATGTAGGCCGCACTACAAGACAATTATGTGTGAGGTTTTTAGAGCACAGACGCAATATATTGAAGAATGTTAAAACACATATTCTTTCTAAACATGTCAATGATATCCATAGAGGGGATGTTAGATGCATTACTTTGAGAGGCATTGAACACATAGGTGAGATGAGAAGAGGGGGAGACCGATTTCCACGTTTGTGCAATAGAGAATCTTACTGGATATTCCAGTTAGATACACTCTATCCTAGAGGTCTCAATGACACTATTGAGTTAGATCATTGAGATCCTCATTCTGCCCCCCATTTCCCCTTTCCCCTCCCTTCTTTCCTTTCTTTCCCCCCTTCCCCTCCCTCTCTTCTACATACTCCCCTATGAGGTTCAATGCAAATAACACATCTTTTGGATGTTTTTCCTCACTCCCTTTAATCTACCATATCGACACAGCTCTGGGAGACGCATGTGGAGCAGTCCTGCGATGCTGACATGTATACCCCCCCCCCCCCCCCCCCCCCCGCCCCCTCACACCCCCCCCCGAGCTGTCTCGACCATGATACCCCTGGTCATATGAGACACATATCTTTTTATGTGTACCATACATTACCCTATCAATACCCTATCAATTACCCTAAATAAGGGTTTCCTATACCATTGTGAATTGATATTTTTGGATTGGATTATATTTTTGTTAGAACTAGAGTATGTATTACGAATTGAGTATTTAGAAAATAGACACATGAGAATCTCAATATTATGTAAGAACTTTTGATTGGTATAACAGTTACACTGGTGTATGTTCTCCATTACTACCACCAAAGAGTTTTTAACAACATGTGATATCATTACCATTACTATTGTATTTTGGGGGATGTCATGTTAGTTGGAAGAAAATTCGATGGATCCGACCACGAGTGACAGTTTATATCTGCCACTATTATCATATTCCATACATCCTTAGGAGAATTTAACAAATGTACTGTTTGCATTATTTATGGATACATCCATGTATGTTGCCTATGTGTAAATTGTGACGCTGGGAGGGATGGGTTGCAGAGGCAATATTTCAACCAATAGTTTATATGTATATACATATTTCGATGTGTTGATTTTATTTTACAATTTAAATTCTTTTCATATTTGTATTTATTGTTATTTTTAATATATACTTTTGTTGTCCTAAAAAAGGAAAAGAAAGAAATAAGAAAAGTTATTATTCTAGTTATTATTTTAATTATTTTTAGTTATTTATTTATTGTTTCTGAGATACTAACATACCCTCAGGATCTATAGTAGTAACATTTATCTGCAGAATCATCAAATGCTTGATAATTATATTGGATGTCAAATTTTTTTGACATATACCAATATACCACTAATACTATGTCTAGTATTCCCCATTAAGGGGTTAACAAAATAATGAGTTTGATGTTCACTCCACTGCAAAAAATGAGACAAAACAATAATATGCTAAATTTTAGATTATTAAAGGTATTACTATATATAAGTCGTTACCCATAACAACTAAGCAACATAAATGAAAGTCACAACGAAATGAATAAAGGTTCATCTAAACAGCGTGTTACTATAGTCAGCCATTAATTATGCTACACCTGTGCAGGAAGGATTTAAACAGCCAGGAAGTGAGCGCTTAATACCTGCTCTCTAAAGAAACCTGTAAAGGAGAAACGCGTAAGAGCCAGTGCCACGAGCTCCGGACCGCATTCTGCCCGTTTTTATCTGCCATTTATTGATAGCAATCCATGGACTATCTTTATTTATGTCAAGATTCGCTGGAGCTGCTATAAGCACCGCAGCCGTGCAGACTGAGATCTAATACTGGGACTTCCCACAGCGAGAACCTCACTACACATGCAGCCAGCCTGTACACAGGCAGAAATTTCTCTTCCCTAAGACACTGAGATGCAGAAAATACCTGCTAATTGATAAACAACATCTTGTAAAGACCGAGGTGATTCATTGGAGCTGTTATAAGCACCGCAGCCGTGCAGACCGAGACGTTATACTGGGCTTTCCACAGCGAGAACCTCACTACATATGCAGCCAGTCTGTACACAGGCAGAAGCATAGAACACCTGCCAATTGATCCACGACATCTTGTAAAGACCGAGGTGGTAAATATTTACTGGCTCAGCCAGCTTTGACTTTTGCTGTATACATTGTATCGAAAGAAGTGTCTTTAATATCCAAGTATTTATTTGTTGCATTAAGAGGTCCGCTACAATATTGCTTGAAGCTACATGAGGTCTGCATTACATCTTTATTGAAGTCCAGCGAGTTGGGACATTTTTTGCTTTTTGTCCAATAATTATTGGCTTCTTATTTCAAATACAATGTTATGAAAGTTTGATTCTGTTCTCTATCAAGTATCAAATAGGTGCACCTATTAGGACGGAGCTCTACAATTTCTATCTAACTGTGGCCACTAAGTTTTTTTAGATAAGTTTTATCAATTTTTTATTGTTTATTGTATGTTAGTGCATGTACTCATCCTGCATTATTGCTGATTTGATCAGCATCTATATGATAAAGATTTTTAATAATAAATACTTGCTGTATGTCATCATCTCCTAGCGCTCTTTTTTCTTTATTATATTTATATATAACACATGAAAAGCCCTTGATCTTTGTTCTTTTAGAGTATTATCTACATATGTTAATAAATTCTTAAATTGACAAAAAAAAGGGTAAAATCGCTTTAAATAACAAATTTCTTGCTGACTCAAGAAAATATATATTAGCAGTTTACATTCGAAACATATCTGTGTATCAAGTGAGGGCAGTTAAAATTCTAAGCTTCAAACAATGAGAGGAAGCCCAGCCCAAACTTTTTATATCAGCTGGAAATGGATTCCTCTATAAACTGCAGTGACTAAATGCTCCGAAAATGTCAAGTGAAATATCTAATATACCTTTTAAGGATATATCCACTTAAAAGATATTTATTCGATACAAATGAAAAATGATTTTGCTTTAATCATCTATGATACAGAGAAGCTATTTCTAGACATTTTAATGTTTTATTGGCATTTACTTATGTTAATTCATTAGGCTGAAGACGAGGGAGCTGTATCTTTGCAACGCTTATTGTTACCATATCTTGCATAAAAAGAACATTTACTGTATAGAAGATAACCACATCTTATCTCCCGAATGGAGAATTGGCACCGCCCCCCTCCTCCTACTACGATCGGCTTGAATCTTATAACGCTTTGAGGCTTTTAGTAAGGAGATTCTGATCTGGTGGAACCTTAGGGTGTTGACCAAAAACTACCTTGAATGGAGTGGAATCTAAAGATTCATGGTAGTGGTTATTATGGGCAAATTCTGCCCAGGGCAGCAGTTCCACCCAATTGTCCTGAGAGGATGCAACCTACAGGCGAAAGAAAGTCACTAAATCCTGGTTGACTCTCTCTGTCTGGCCGTTTGTTTGAGGGTGGTAGGCGGATGAGAATCTTAACTTTATTCCAAGACTGGTGCATAATGCTCTCCAAAATCTTGCCGTGAATTGAACTCCACGGTCAGAGATGATTTTTTCAGGATACCCGTGCAACCGCAAGATGTGTTGAAGGAACAAGTTGGACAGAACTGGAGCGGAGGGAAGACCCCGAAGGGGAATAAAGTGGGCCATCTTGGAGAATCTGTCCACGACTACCCAGAACTTGTCACAAGGTGGAAGATCTGTTACAAAGTCCATAGACAAATGAGTCCAGGGAGTCGTAGGAACAGGAAGAGGTTGTAATGGACCCAGAGGAGCTTTGCGAGGAATCTTATGTTGAGCACACAGGGTGCAGGCATTGACAAAGTCAGTGGTGTCTTGGCGAAGAGTGGGCCACCAATAATTCCGGTTAAGAAGAGCTACCGTCTTTGTGATCCCCACATGTCCTGAGAATTTTGAAGCATGGGCCTATGATAAGATTGTGCGTCAAAGATTTTGTGGCACAAAGGTTCTTCCAGGTGGCGGAGGTTTGACTAGTTTGGTGGTTGCTACTTGAATGGGATTCAAGATGAGTTGTGTCTTTTCTTCATCTTGTTCAGAACTGGAGAAGGAGCGTGAAAAAGCATCCGCTTTACGATTCTTGGTTCCTATTTTACTTAAAAAATATCACTTCTAATAAATCTACTGCACTAGATGGCTGTCTACTGTCTATCTCTCTAACCCCTATACATTGCTGCACCACTTCCGAGAAGAACCCCTTGAACCAAGGAACGAGGTGTACTTGACCGGACGGACGCAGCTCAAATGGAGAAACAACAGAGAGGGGAAGCAGCTGAAGCTGCCAAGCAACGCAGTACACAAACAGCCGGGATGGAGAGGCATGCACTAAACACCGTGGGCCCGCTAAGAAACGCTGCTGAACAGAACGAACGAACTGTGAGCTACAATATCACAACTGTGTAATCAATACAGACTCTATATCAGCATTTGAACACCCACTTATGTGGGAAACTCTGTGAGCACTGCTTTGCAGATTATGTACTGATTAAGTGGACAATATATTACTAGGCTATTACTGTCTATTATACTGCATGAATTTGTGTATATGGCACTATAGACACATTGGGCCGGATCCAGAACTACATCCGTCTTCCATAGACGGACGTAGTTCAATAAACAGTAGCTACTGCGCATGCGTAGTAGCTATTGTACGTAATCTGCGTATCGTTTCGATACGTAGATTGCGTATATGCGGTCTGGATTTCTCCCAAAGTCCAATCGATATTGGGATTATGGAGTTGTAGCCAGGGATGACCGAGGACCAGGCGTACCGAAGAACGGGGTAATGAGAAACTCGATAATTTCGGTATGGCAAAGACCAATACGTAGCTGGACTGGAGCTGAGATATGCTAAACTGGTCCTTCTGACAGTGGTTGTCCATTCAGACCGACTGTAGTAATAGCAGTAGTCAGTTTCCTGATGGGTACACCCAACGATGCTGCCAGCTCTGTGTCGATGAATGCGTTTGCTGCTGCTCCACTGTCGATGATTGCCGAGATGTGCTCTTCCCGATCTCCAAAAGACAGGCAGGCTGAAACTAATAGAGCATTTCTTGAGGATACCAGATAAACACCCAGCCGAATCTCCTCAGAATTCGACTGGGTTACTCTTTTCCCACCGGAGTTTTCTTTGGGCAAGCGTCCGCCCTGTGAGCTTTTTCACCGCAGTATAAGCATAAAACCAGGGTTTGTCTGTGGGCCTTCTCCTCCTTGGTAAGTCTATAAATATCTGCATGAACTCATCCAGAACCTGGAGTTCCTGCGCCCAGGAGAGGGTCGCTGGTAAATCTTTCTCCATGCGTCGTTCCTTGATCCGTTGGTCCACCTTTATAGCTATGCGCATGAGGTCCTCCAACGTTTCAGGAGAAGGAAACTGGACTAGGGCATCTTTGACTTGGTCGGATAAACCAATGCGAAATTGGCTGCGAAGAGCTGGGTCGTTCAATGCACAGTCATTAGCCCAGCGCCGAAACTCTGCACAGAGTTTCGCCGCTGCATCAGAGAGTTCTGCTGTTCTCCTGTTCTGACGGAGATTACAAAGCTTAGTTTCCGCGGTGGCCGCACGATCTGGATCTTCGTATAGCAGACCCAAGGCTTCAAAGAAGAACTCGACTGACTGCAAAACCAGATCTAAAGGCCCAGGCCTGAGGGTATCCCTGTAGGAGCGAAATGATTAAGCCCACTCATTGATGCTCTGTTCTGGATGCATTGGGACGAAGTCTGAAGTACAGCTTACAGGTGAGAACCGAGGTGGCCACAAAAGAGATAGGCAGAGAGGACGGGTTGGTTACCAGAGCCCGGAGACTCTACTATCCAGGGGGGTTTTAACCAGGGCCCCTGATGGTGGGGATGGACTTGGCTGTGGCCCAATAGCTTGGAAAGGCACTGTTGAACCAAACTTGTGGAAGAGAAATGAACACCCAGAGTAAACACCAGACAGGAGGGATGGGAGTAGTAGGTAAGTAGGAGGAGTAGTATTCCGGAAGCGACCGGACTGCGACAGACGACAAGCAACACTGAACTCAGCACGTAGGACAAAAGAATGTTCATGAGACAGTACAAGACACACTAGGGCTTGCGCACACTCAAGCACACAGCGGTGCCTCCGAAGAGGTAACATAAACATACACTCAAGTTAAAGGCAGGTACTGCAGGGAAGGTAGGTACAAATAGGGATGAGAACCAGGGCTGGACAAACAAGGTAACAAAGGCAGGAATCAAGGCAGGTAAGTGGGTCAAACAACGGTCAATTCACTAGGCTGGAAGCACTAGGCACACAAGGTAAGTAGCAGGTCACAGAACTGAGGAACAGACTCTATAACCGGCACAGGAGTAATCTCAAAGGGAGGCTAAATAGTGTCTGCTATACAGTGATTGGCCAGCCAACCCAGCCCCCCAACCGAGGAAGTGACACAAGCAACAGGAATATGCATAAAAGAAAAGAATGTAGAGCGCGCGACTGAACAGGGAAGCGGCACACGTGGAATGGTAACTATGACGCTGTAACTAAGCAGCCTGTCGGCAGGGGAATCCCTAGACGCGCGCTGTTGGAACTAAGGTAAACGGTATAACGGGGTGGGAGCCGGCGCATGCAGCTTGCCATTTACACGGCAGCTGTAACAATAGGACGTATAGACAAAGTTTTAATTCAGGATCTGTAGGATGGATACACACACTGGCCCAGATCAAGACCTACATTTCCATTACGTTTCATTGCGTAGCGTATTTACACTAGTGTATTTTCTATGCACTCCCCTCGCTTGTATATACTTTGGCAATTTTACGCTTGCCAAATCCTACCTTGACTTTTCACAGCATAATTACTGACATACATAAAGCCTACACGTACATACCTGGCTAAGCACGCCCATACTGTATGTTTTAAATGCCTCACACCGCCTCTGAAGTATAATTACGGGTGTTGTATGGTTGACACGCCCCTTTGTACATAGTTACACTGTTGATACTAGGCTGGGACGTACATTCAGTGGTGTAAAAAGTCTGCTGTGTGCATGCGCAATACATACAAAACTAAGTTTTTACATCAGCAGCTAGCGTAAATACGCTAGCATACTTAGTCCTGGATCTACCCAACTTTAAGTTAGGATCTGTAGGACTTAATCTTACAATATGTACGCAAGATCCACACATGCATAAACAAGCGCGTACGCAATTATGTATGATTACTTACTTAAATTTAGAAACAAAATTAGCAAGTGGTTTTGGTCAATTTGTAATGAGGTTTGGATCAATCGCACAAAAAAACTAACATCACGTCACGTGCTTAATTTAATACGTAACAATGTACACTTATGTAAGTCTGGATCTGGGCTTTTATCTTTAATCCCTTTGACTGTAATGGGCTCACATGCTTTCAGTGAAGTAAACCACTCTTGGTTGCAGCTGAAATGCCTAGTGGCCCCCAAGTCCATGTACAAGCAATCTTTCTTATGACTGTCTGCACATTCAATTCTGACTCGTTTGGCTTGTCACGCTTCTTCTGTGCACCACTGGAATTTCTCATTCTGCATTCAGAGGCCTTGTGTCCCATTTTGTGACATACAAAGCACTTTAACTTAGGCTTTTAGGACTTTGTACCTTTTGTTAGTAAGGCAGAACTCTCAGCATTTGGCTCGACGGGGATACATTCTTGGAACTGTAGTAGCTTGGTATCATTGTAGCCCAAAGCTATCACCAAGAAATCAAACTTTGACGCATCCTCATCATCCACCTGTGCTCACAGAGACACCAACTGCTAGGCTATTGACAGTATTCTATCAGTTACACGCCATCAGTCTGGCCAGAAAGGTGTGTAAGGGTTAATGTTTTACTACCTTGCTTCCTAACCAGCTGGAATATGTGTGACTCAGAAGCTGATTGGGACAGGTGCCTGTTAAATATCCTTCAGTATGAGACTTACATTGCTGGTTATAGCGTCTGGTTTCCTACGTTTTGCCTGCTCTGGTATTTGTGCTCTGTCTAGTGTTGCTAGTTCTGACTGTTGTATGGCTCTTTTCTTGTACCCCACCTTACCTATTCCTGGTCTCTTCGGGCCTGATCCAGACCTACGCATGAGAGCGGAGCGTGTTACCGCTTCAGCGTAAAAACTTTCACTCCCATGACACTCCCCTTACCTTTACCTCCGTACGCCGGCTGAACCCTACCCTAACTTTTCCCGGCGTCAGTACGAATTTTAGTAGTGACGCACTGATCGTACCGGGCTAAGCACGCCCATACTGTACAATTTAAATGGCTCCCCCCCGCCTACGTTCCCTAACTCCAGCGTCCGTACTAACTTCATAATATAAACCCGCCCCGTCGTCGGAAAATATGCAAAGAATACGGACGCCTGAATCGCCTCTACGAAAAGGTCTTTGGTACGACTGGAAGTTGTCACTCTGCACATGCGCAGTGCGTTTTTTCTGCCAATTTTACGCTTACGACCATCATACGATCGCTTGCGAGCGTAGGTCTGGATCAGGCCCTTCTTGTGTGAGTGTGTCCCTGTGTGTGTTAGAGCTCTGTCATCTGCTCACACATCTCTGTGTATATTATCTGCTCATAACTGTTTAGTGTGTTAGAGCTCTGTCATCTGCTCACACCTCTCTGAGCATATCATCTGCTCTTATATGTTTAGTGTGTTAGAGTTCTGTCATCTGTTTACCATTTTTATTCTCCCTTGACCTGCACGGGATTGAGTCTCAGTCTCTCCTGCACTTTGGTTTTTTCTGGGTCTCTAGTTTATGTCCATTTAATGTTTACTAGGGAAACTCTCCTTGTTCATGCATATACACTCTGGAGTCGCATGTCTGATCTGCTCCTATGTGGTTCTGACTCACCTGCTCTTTGTATATTGTGCTATACCGGTAATATTTAATTCTATACACTCTCTGGACACAGTGCTGCGGTATTGGTTAACACCTACCGGGGGCCACGAGCTGGGTGTTCTGCAGCCCAGACTATCCCCACCATCAGGGGATCTAGCGAAGGCAAGGCCCCAGTTAGACTCTGCGCCCCAGGAAGCGGAACTCCAGTACCATAACACTATCAATGTAATAATTACTGTCCTTACAGGCACTTAACTTTGTCCTGCACAGCGTACGCCTCAAGTTTATTCTATTCATCAGATCTTTGACTTCATACGCCAGTTGCAAGGTGGTCCACATGTCTTTCGCTGACACTTTTCAGTTGATAATGGGGTACATGTGCTGCTCCACAGCCAAGCCTATGGTCCCCATGGCTTTATTCACTTCATCAGCGTTTGGACTTACTCCTGGCTCAATTGTGACCTTCCACAACTTTTTCTGCTTGAGCTCATACTAGCCCCTGTACTGTGCATTCTTCTCTTGAATTAAATAAAGGACTTTTCTGATTAATCAGTTCCTTTTATTTCTCTGTGTACCTCTACTACTGTTTTTCTGTTTTGGTGCACTTTTCCAACTTGCGGCTCTGGGCCCATAACCTTTTGACAGAGTCTTGTGGTACAAGATAGCTTACAGCAGATAAGGATTGTAGTTCACGCATATGCACTTAACCAGATTTTAGGTTTATTCAGTAGAGAGCAGATTATACAGTTCTGGTACACAAGGGGTAATGTATTGAGCAACGATGATGGAGGTTCTGCAACAACAGGAACTTACAGTACAGCAGGGATATGATAAAGTAGCAGCTTGTCAGATATGCAGGATCAGGCTGTATGTTAAGGGTTACTGTGTGAGGAGACTATGAGCTGCACTTCAATGCAGTTCAGTGACTAACTCCAACTAGCAGAGGGAACAGGTCCCGCCCGGCAATCTAACAGACAAACAAGAAGATGATGTCATCTAACACGTCCTACTATACAAGCCTACACTACAGCAGACGAGCAGACATTAGAATATAGGAGGAGATAGCTTACAGAACGCTCTCCTCTCCAACATTACTAAGCTGCAGGTTTGCAAAAGTGGAGATGTTACCCATAGCAACCAATCAGATTTTAGACATTCACTAGTATGTAAAAAGAAAGTGAGAGCTAGAATATGAATGGTTGCTATAGGCAACATCTCCACTTTTCCAAACCCACAGCTTAGTAAATCTGGAACTTGGACTTCTGTTTGTGGTTTCCCTCCGGTTTCTTCCCTCTCCCTTCTCTGCAGTGTCCTGTCTATTCCCTGTCTTGCTGTGTGTTCTGCTCCCACTCGCGCAGTGCACGCTCTCTGAGCAGTATCTATCTCAGCACCATTCTGTTTGTTATCTGCCAGAGTGAGTGGCTGTACCTCTGAGTCTTACCATTTGACATCCTGTACTATCCTGGGCTTGCTCTCTGCTAGAGAGAATGCCTGTACTCCTTTTGTGGGTTCGAGCATAGTGTCCATTCCATTCTTGGTGGAAGCTTTATTACCTGTGATCATCTCGTCTTTCTGCCTGTGTATTGTGACAGCTGGTTTCTGCTTAAAGAGTTAGGATGCCAGGTACTACCAAGAATCATCACTATGAGCCTGCTGGGTGTCTGCAGCCAAACCTATCTTCACCATGGGGTAGATCCAGACCTACATGCGAAAGTGAATTTAAGCAAGCCATTTGCGTAAATTCACTGTCAGGGAACATCTGCACATGCGCACGGCAGATATTCCCTTAGCGTAAGTACTATCGTGCGTACGACAGTACTTATGGGGAAGGGGCAGACCCTCCCTTACGATGGCTCTATCCCCGCCATATAAATGAGGGCAGCGGGGCGGGGGAAGCCCCGTTACAACTACGTTTGCAGCCATATGGACGCAGACCTAGTCGTAATACTTAGGGTAGGAATCTGGACACGTAAGTTACTAACAAGAGGGGGTAGTGCAAGGGGTGTGCACCCCCCGTTACACTATAGTACCTACAGACCCTTGCACGCACATAATACATGCATGGTTCTTGATCTGGCGCCATCAGAGGTTCTAGTGAATGCCTGGCCCCAGTTAGACTCTGCGCCATGATGTGTGGTACTCGTATCATTATCAAAAGCTAGTACAGTAGGCCTCATGGAATCCTCAACCATTGAGGCCATAAACGCTTTCATCAACCATGTCTCCACCCTGGGCTAGATGGTCCAAACACTTACCAATAAATTAAATACTCAGGATGAAGTAACCGCTGCCCTGCAGTTCCTGCTCCAGCCCTGGCCATGATTGCACCCACCCATGGAAGCCAAGCTCTCAAGGAGTGGAGAGTGTAAAGGGACTCCTTTCCAGGTTCCTCTTTTGCTCCCGTAAACTGAGAGGTGTCAACAGAAAAGTTGATTCAGCTTGGGTCTTTCTGCCTTACTGCCCAGGAAAAACTATGCCGGCGAACAATGGGACTATGGACCGTATTCACAGATCCGCACCTAACTCACCCATCCTGACCCTATTCGGGCCCCCGTTTTTAGATATGGCAATTACAAGTGCTATAGGGCTACCTTATCTCTCTGTGCAATGTCCGCACAGACATTGCTTCTCCCTGCCTCGCCTCCCCCCACCCTCTCAGCTAATCTAAATCCCTCCCCCTTCCCACTTCTACCTAGACACATTCCTTTCTTCTTAAAATACTCTTAACTAGGTGTATTAATTAACTGGTAAATGATTGCGTATATGACCTACTACGCATGCGTAGTAGCTCATTTACTAAGGATCCTCATAAGAAGCGTCTTCTTTTAGGTGTAAAGATGGTCCTATGTTATAACTGCGATGGGAAAGCTCATAGAGATAATAATTGTCCTAAGAAGTCCAATCAGACAGGAAATACCTAACCCGGTCAGATGTGGAGGAGGTCTGAGTGGGGTTCTTGTTAATCTCTTCCCAAAATGCTATGATTATTCTAGTATGTCTGCTGGCTGTGTCTCAGACTCCCTTGCCGGTTCTCTAGGAATCCTGAGTTGTGGATTCAACGATTATCGCATGTGGCCTTGACAGGAAAACACTGACATGGGGAATTATATCTCAGCATACTATTCCCATGCATATGTCCACTTGAATGTGGCTGTGGACTCTGATACCATAAAATTTCTCTTGATCTGTTGTTCCACTGCTGGCTTAATTCTGGGGCA